>DF363827.1:1840-32888 GCA_000787875.1 Solanum virginianum | reverse complement strand
ATATATATATATATATATATATATATATATATATATATATATATTTTTAAGCATGCAAAGAATTTGACTGTACTACTCTTTGGTAAATGTTCTGCCTTGCAATTTCTTCGCACACTTAATCCGCATATTCCTACTATTTTATTGGTCAATCAGCCACCTATTTCCCTTTGTCTGACATATTGACGTTATTATCGAAATCATAGTTCACTCAGAAACATTACTACTATTTTATTGGTCAATCAGCCACCTATTTCCCTTTGTTTGACATATTTACGTTATTATCGAAATCATAGTTCACTCAGAACCAGAAGTACCAAGAGTTGAACTCCTTGTAATGGACTGATCACTTACTACCTTACTACTACCATTATAGACTTTGTTCTTTGACTTGTTGTACTGATCTTTAGGATGACCTTTCCATCTACAAAATTCACACACAAGTCCAATACCATTATAGACTTTATTTTTAGACTTGTTGTACTGATCTTTAGGATGAGTTAGAACTGGAGTTGTGGTCAGCTTCTCTTTCAATCGGTGGAAACTGCGTTCACAGGTATCGGACCATTGAAACCTCGCCCCTTTCTGTGTTAGCCTTGTCAGAGGTGCCGCAATAGAAGCAAACCTTTCTATCTACAAAATTCATATACAAGCCCAAAACTTATATTGAACTTACTGTTAAACCATTCAATATTACCACCTCTCGAACACACCATCCATGGGTCCACACTAGTTGCAATCATAGAGCTCATTCCCATACTTGAACTGCTACTTGTTATAGATTTTTATCATTCAGCACTAACAACCATAGAATAAACTTGGTTTACATTTGCAAGCTTGATTTGCATATTAAACGACCCCCCAAAACCTTTTAGCTATAATCACACTCAGGGGAAAGTACTACAGTTTCGTATAATAGCCTAAGATATAATTAGTTCCTTACTATAGTAAAACAATTTCCTTAAGTAAACTGAACATTCTAGTTCCCCTAACTCCATCAAATCTTTATTTCTGATCATCCCACACATGATTTGTACAAGTAGAAGATGCTACTCTTGGACAGAGAATTTAGGATCCATAAGAGAACTATAACATAAACTCTTTCCCATTGATTTCTTAGTTCGCTATTTTAATTGACTTTGGCACAGGTAATGTCATCAGGACCCATCTTATTTCCTCCTAACAAATCTAGTTCCACAGACCTACTCCACAAACCAAAATTTTCAATTCTCAGAATTTGAAATGAAATCAGATTGGCTCTACTGACATCGGTAGAACTCAGTAACCAGGAATAGATACAGTCAACTAACCCATAGGCATACCAGAGGTGGAATTTATATTATTTTTTTACTATTACTGGACTTAGTTTTATAGCCACCACATTGTAAACGCCTGTCCCTAAATCATATCGAGAAGTAAGTACCTTCTTTCGAGCTTATAATCTGCTAGATAGCTGTAAGGCTTGCTCCTCCGGGCAACTGATGTCTTTCTCGGAGGCTCATCTGAAACCAAAAGAACTTTTAGCAGCAAAAGGGGGGAATCACCCTACTAACATTGCTCTAACGCACTATCTAGGATCAATCAGAGAGTGACATTCTAAGTATTCTGTAGCCTCCTGTTTATAGATGTGGTGCACGACACATTGATAAATGGGACTCTACTGGACACGGTCTGTGGACACTCCGAGGATAGACTGCTCTGATACCACTTCTGTCACGACCCAACCTATGGGCCGTGACTGACACCCATTTGGGGCGCCCGAATCACATAACCAAATCAGATTCTGATACAAGTTACTATGCATTTAGGAAAGTTTTGGCAGAGTTTCCTCTGTTTCATTGACTAGTCACCTAAAACAAAAAGATTCCAGTGAACCAACCAAATACACAATAGACATAGATATATATTCGCGGGCCAACAAGGTCACCGTTGTGGTTAAACCGCACAACAAACACAACATAGGTACAGAATGTTCAAACTAGTGGCTAAGTCCCACAAGGGGGTCAGTATGAATTGAACATAGGCATAGGACTTAATTTTTGTGCAAATATCAAATAAGGGTTTAACTTGTTTTCACAATGTTGAAGGAACATTTGTATATTTATCCAAAAATAGTTTGCAAAGGCTTAACGGACCGGAAAGATGGCGTCCTCTAATCTCGCGCCATACCACAGCATCACGCTAGATAGTTTAATCCCGAAAGTCTCCAACGTAATCACAAATGTAGGATGTGTGAGCCGGCGTCCCAGTACTCACAGACCCTAGAATAAATGTGGCTTAGAGCCACCAAACCAAAGGCCCAATCACACCGTACACCACTAAGCGAAGCCGACCCTTGGGCCGAGCCGACCCCGCCGTATCCAACCAACTCCAAAAATATATACATAGCATATTACGCACGACCATAATCAGCCTAGGTACCGGTGAACGAAGTTATAGTAGCACGAATAGAGTAGGGAGAAGCATATGTACAAAACTCATTATCGAAATCTCAAAATGGTAACAATACTCATCTGATGCTTAAAAACAAATTAGTAGGCATACCAAATCATATCATAGTTAACAGGAAATCTGGAAACATATTCTTATATGGAATTAAGATAATATTTGTACAAAATTCTTTCAAAGTTATCAAACGCATCATGTTCTTGTCATTTGAGACTTTGAGGGTACAAAAGGAAGTTAGGATTTAGTGAACAAATCATAATAATGGCTAACAATTAACAAGAGTCATACTTAGGCTTGTAGCACCTTTAGGAAGCATATCACTTCAAACATGTCCAAACTTGCAAATATCAAGAATACAAAAATCAAATCCAACATAGGTTCTATAGATTACCAAGGACAATTAGGGAAATGGTTCACAGCTAAGTTTCAAAAGTGAAGTTGGTTCGAAGCTTATACGTAAAATATCATGCCGAAGTCTTAAGATGCTTTACATACCTTACGTATTCCGCCAAGCCAATTCCAATGTTAAATTAGTCCAACTCACGCCTCCGGGCGCTCCACGTCTACAATTACACCCAAAAGCGCACAAATATTAACTAAGCTTCTTTGCAACATTTAAGTATCAAACTTTCTCCGAAATTCTACAAAAATTTTGCCAGCATACCCCCCCTAAACTAGGCTATCTCGGGGCTCAAACTTGGTCCCTTTTAACCAACAACAACAACAATCATAATCGCAAAACAACTAGAGGCTATTTCAACTCCGAAATTTCAATAACTTGCTAACGGACCTCATTTCACACCAAAACTGAAAAATAGGGCCAGGAATGCTTTAAATACATACTCAATTTGTTCAAATACTTCTACAAGCTTCAAAAGTCCAATTATATCTTCTTAGCGTCAAATGAAACCTTAAAACGCTAAAATGCATATTTTTACATTCGTACCACAAAATGCAAAACTGGGCAGCCACCAATGTTCACACATACTTAACAAAGAATCATTCTCAAGCCAATTAAACCCGCACATGTGAATTTTAAACAACAAAATCACATTTGTCTTCATATAACCCAATTCAAAATTAACAACTCATAAACCCGAAACTCATCTATTCAAACTAATTTCCTTTGTTATACTACTCATTTAACACTCGTTAAACCATTTACAACCTTTAATTTAACTTAAAAGAATAAGAAAATCAACTTACCTTAACAACCCTTTACGAACTCCAAATTGCCAATACCGAATTTTCAAGCATTTTCTCGACAACCCAATACTTCTACGATATTTGTGGGACCCAATATACTAGTCTTGAAGCATCAAAATAATCAAAGGAGTGAAATTTGCAAAATTTCTTTGTTGCACTGTTCACACCCGAGATGGTGTTTTCAGGCACTTGGAAGGTTTTTCTCAATTTTTCTCAAAGTGCTGGAAGGTTTTTTTTTCTTGTTATGGAATAATATATAATTTACATATATAGATAAGATAAGATTTGGGGCCTCTTGGCCCCACCCCACACTTGGCTCCATAATTATTTGACAAAATTCCCCCTTAATAAATGTTATTATTCCACATGTATTTCTTGTGTCAAGAAAACTTGTTCAACAATTTAAATTAATATGTTGAATACATATTATACATGTGTACACATATAGACTTAGTCATATACCCCTCCTTACAATATTATCACTTTGCCCCTAAATTTTTCTAGAATTGACCTTTAGGTCCCAATTCTCCGTAGTTGATCCAGTACAGAAAAATATGAGTTCTAACAGCTTCCTTCTTCCTCCATCTTAACACCTATTTTCACAATAGAAAAAACAACACAAAAGGTAATAAAACAAGCTTAGCTAAAATAACGAAATTCAACAACACTTCAGTTGGAAACTAACACCATTCTTTTGCAACAAATTAGCATATTACCCAACTATAGAGTCGGGATCGACTCCCACAGGGAATAGTGATTTGAGAGGTGAAGTATTTTATTGAATTAGGCTATTTTAGGTTCAAACTGGGTTTACAAGAATTAAAATTGAGATTGAATAAACAACCACTTAAATTAGCAAACTAATCAACAGATGTAGAGAGATGTTGGGGATGTGCATATATGGGAGTAGATCTACTAAGTTGGGTTTATACATTTGACTAATAGAGTTAAAGATGAGTGAATATTCTAGAATGTCGGTAACCTAAGCTTCAATTATGATAACAAAACTATTTCGAATGATTTAATTATGATATCATACGCGGATCGCTCGAGGACATGTCTGTCCAGAGATATAATAGCAAACCACCTAATACCTTAGCCATTGAAACCATGGGTATGACATTTAACTGAAACCTAAAAGGTTTCTAGCTAATAAATCCATTCCACACTAGAACTACTCAGATTAAAATGATAATTAGAGATACGAAGTAAAGCCAAGTTTTCAACCTTAGGATTACAGATGAAACTTAGCAATAGATATAAATTCACTAGGATTAAAAATAATAGTCAAATTATCAAAGAACCAATATAGAAATCAAAGACCCATATTATTTACACACCCCCAACATGGTGGTTTTAGCATATCATACTTGAAAATAAAGATTCATTACCAATTTTAGATGCTAAGTACATAGGTAACAAGGATTACATGAAAAGTTGATTTAAACTAGCAAATCTCTTTACTTTGTGCCTCCACAGGCTTGAAACACTCTAACCCTTGTGTTATTAAGCAAGAATGTTCTAAGGACCCTAATCTCACTCTCTATCTATTGGTAAAACCTGAAATAAATAATATGTATAATGTCCTTTCCAAAATGCTTAAATAGTTTGTGTAAAATCATGAAAGTTTGTGCACCAAGTTGCCACTCGATAATCAAGGTTGGCTATCATCGAGCACATCAATGATGTGAATGTGTACTTGATCGCTTTCTTCTTTATCTCCTTGAAGGCTTGAGTATCTACAAGATTAGGTGATGGTCTATTACTCTATCACTCATGTTCGATGATTCACCAAAGTTCCTTCTTTGCCACTCTTCTATCATGACCTTGGTGTCCTGAGATTTACAACAATAGGTGGTAACTCCATTCATTCGGCGACACGCCGAATATGGTTGGAGAATTAGATTCTAATAGCTTTTCTGGCATGAATTTGAGACTTGGATATTGAAATATTAGGTGATCTCACTAAGCATTTGGCAAAGCCACTTTTGTCTGCCTTTCTCACACTTTTGTTCCTTTTCCATGATTTGTTGAGTGTTGTCCACTTGTTTCATTTTAGCTAACATATTAGTTACTAATTGAACCTAATACCACACCAAGGACAACATTTCTTTCCATTGTAAGCCCAAAATAAGTCGAAGATATGTACTTATCAACTATCCCCAAGGGTCGTTAATAACATGCAAAGCATAGATGACACCAACATGAGTGGCATGTACCCCTCAAGACCATTCACAAGAAGTCAATCAAAAGATATCCATGACCTACAAGCAATGTTCATGAAAATTGAAGCATTAGAGGAGCTTGAGGGTAACCGAAGAAAGGCTTACAAAGTGTGGAAGGTCTATCAAGATGAGGAGAAAGAAGAAAAAAGGCCATGTGTGGAAATGGCTATTACTTAAATTCAAGGATTTCAAAAGAAGGCAACCAATCAATGCCCTTACTCATTAAGGTAAAATTGTAAAGAAAATGTCTTCTTTTATTTACTTAGTATAACCAGTCATATTTTAGTATTTGAAAGACTTAGAATATGTTGGATATTAAATTCTCAAATTGTAGTATCTTGTTAGTGAGTAACTAGTGAGCAGTTAGGGTGAACTCTTAGAATTGATGGTTTACTTGTTTGCTTGATTAATGAAAGTGTTACCTATTTGAGGTTCTTGGTTTCCTTCAATTTTCTTGCAACGGTTTTATTTGGATTGTTAAAATCAATAGGGAGGTGAGGGTTTTAATCCCTTGTTGCCTATAATTTTAATAGTTTGAATTTAATCTATATATCATTTTATTTTGTTCTCTTTTCCCTTCCTTTCTTGTTTGATCTTTATCATTTGGTATCAAGAGCTTAGGTTTAGGTTTGTTACCACAAATCTATGTCTTGGAATATTGATCCACTCAAAAATCCAAAAATCCAAAAATCCAAAAAATAAGACCAAAATTATTTTTATTTGATTTGTTGTTTTTGACACTAGATTCTTGTTCACTAATGTTTTCATATCCTAAATCTCAAGTTTCATTCAATTTGGAATTGTGGAAGTGAAGTTACCATTAAAGAGTTTTGAGCATTCAAAATTTTCAAATCTTGAAAGTGGATTTTTTTATTAAGAAGAAATTGAAGGTTAATAATCATTGGGGTTTGTTCTCTACATTAAGGAGAAGCTAATCCTAAATTTTGAGTCAATTTGTCATGACCCAAGCCTAGGACCAAGACGTGACATGACACAAGGGGAACCCGAAGGGACCCCAAGCAAGCCTCATAAAACATCATTAAACATCCTTGGTCGCAAAAGCAATAATCAAGCATCAAAGATAAAATAATGGGTAAATCGGGACTAAGGGAAAAGCTTGCAAAATATCATGGTCAAAAGATGAGTTAAACTCATATCATAGATACATAACATGTCTAATAAATACCCCTAATACATAGATAAGGGCAGGGGCCAAGACAAAGTGACTGGGCTCACCCTCATAGTCGAAATAAACAATAAAGATGAATGTCTTAATACATAATAAGAGAAACGTAGACTAGGTCCCCGAAGTGAAGGACTCACCAACTAGCTTGAATAACACTAAACAAGACACGTGGATGAGAATGATCAACTTGGGAACCTGTTCCTACATGGTGAAATCATGTAGGCATAGAGTATGTGTTAGTAAATTTGAATGTACTAAGTATATAGGATGCAATGAAAAAATAGATAGGCATCATAATCAAAATGCATAATATTAAGAAATAGGCATAATATACAATAAGACATATATGATCAATGCTTCAGTAAAACATGTTTAACTAACTCATGCCCATATAGGATATCATATGTGTAGAAGATACCAAGCTAGATTTCCAAAGTACAAACCCCTCATCAAGGTTAGTGATGATAGTACCCATCACCCTAGTGTGATATATTTCCAAAGTACAAACTCCTTGGTATGTTAGTGATGATAGCACCCATCACCCAAGTATGTGAGGTACAAACCCCTCATTAAGGTTAGTGAAGATAGCACCCATCACCCTAGTGTGCTAGATTTCCAATGTACAAACCCCTTGGTAGGTTAGTGATGATAGCACCCATCACCCTAGTGTGCTAGATTTCCAATGTACAAACCCCTTGGTAGGTTAGTGATGATAGCACCCATCACCCTAGTATGTGAAATACAAACCCTTCATCAAGGTTAGTGATGATAGCACCCATCACCCTAGTGTGCTAGATTTTCAAAGTACAAACCTCTTGGTAGGTTAGTGATGATAGCACCTATCACCCTAGTGTAACGCTTTATATAGGATTCATCATATACATAAGCTTATTTCATCATTATATAGTCATTCAAATCATAAGAAATACATTGGACCTTCAATTCCTCAAGAAACCATAATCGGACATTTTATCAAATACTTAGCAAGTATGCAATGGGAGCAAAAGACCATGCAATTTAGAGATGAAATAATGCAAGAAAATATGTTGTAAAACCATCAATCCATACCTTGCAACACCCCCAAGACATTCACATGAAAACCCCTTATCAAATCCAATATTAGATCCATGATTTGGAGCTCAAAACATACTAAAACAACCATACTTTCATGAACTCAAAACACTGTGCAGTAAATTTCTTCATATACAAAACTCACATATAAAATCAACTTTAAATCATGTAATTTAAGTAAAAAGGAGGCTTAGACACCATGGGTGAAAGGGCCTAATGGTTCAACACCACATACCTTAGCTTAGAGATGAACTTGGCGAAGATTGGAGATGGAGACTTGAAGCTTGAAGAAGAACCTTGAAGGAGAACCTTAGGTTGGGATGAGGGTTTGGGACTTGAGTTTAGGGAGTGTAATGGTGGTAAAAGACCATGCAATTTAAAGAAGAACATTAAAGGAAAACCTTAGCTTCCGGATGAGGGTTTTGAGACTTGAATTTTGGAGTGAAAATATGGCTAAGTATTTTTGGGGAGCATTGGAAAATGTTTTGGGATGATATGAGGGTGAAATAAGGCTATGTGTAGGTAAAAATACGTTTGGGAACACTTAGGCCCAAGACTCAGTATCTTGGGGAGTATTGGGAAATGTTTGGTATGATATGAGGGTGAAAAAAAGGCTAAGTTTAAGTAAAAACACGTCTGAAAATACTTAAGCCCAATATCCCAAAGCCTTGGACCAAGATAAAAATCAGTGGTAGCAAAATACATAAGTTCGTGATACAGACCTGTCATGGAGGCTAAAGTAACACATATCCACGATAGCTGCGCGTTGCAGTGCTGTCGCGGACTTTCTCTAGAAGTTGAAATTTTGGAAATTTAAAATTATGATTTGGTTACTCTAAAATTGGGGTTAGACCCTTTCCCCCTTAATTTTGACCCCCTCAACAAGAATATGAAGTCTAATTTTTAAAATACTAAATGTATTTTGAGATATATAAAATTTAAAATTTGGGGCATTCCGAGGCATATTTTTCGAAACTTTTTGGGGTCGTTACACAATTCTGAGTTGATTTAAAGGTGTTGGAATTTAGTGTGTGTTCTTGGTGTTCTTGAAGATCTTCAATTGTTCTTTAAAAAAAAGATAAAAAGGTATATTTTGACCAACTTTTGTCAAGTCAAAGTTGGTCAAAGGTGTTTGTTGGCGCTTAGTGAAAATTTGAATAAAACAAAAAAAAAATTCCACATCAACACCAACTCAGCGCCAACTCAGTGTCCAGTAGTGACTTAGCAGCTTCCCTCACTCCAGAAGTGCTATGTGGCATATAGAGCCCAAATTCAAAGCAAATCTATAAGTTTTTGCTGAAAACCCAAAAGTTTTCTAAATATAGGAGATTTTTTTGGGCATAAAATTTTTTTTAAGTGTCCAAACAACGTGATTCTTTTTTAAAAAATTTTGTGTTTCAATTCTACAACTTTTTAAAAATTAATTAACATATTTAACTACTTGTTAACTAGTTTAAATCATTAAATCATTAAATCAAACCCCATTCAAGACATGAACACCTTAAGGCTTCAAAACATTTTCTATGTGTTTGAACTCAATTCTTCTTCTTTGTCACTCATTTTTCATTAATTTCTCAACTAGGTAACAACTCACTAATATCTTTAATTACTTGTAAACTAGTTTCTAAATATTAAATCATCTCTTTGATTCTTTAAATTAGGTAACAAAAACTAATTTCTACTACTTATGTTACTTCATTTTTTAGTCTGATATTGCTTGTGTGTTTTCTTCTAGTTTTTTCTTTTACTCATTCTCCTAATTTTTGTTTGGGTCATCCTTCTTTCAAGAGTCATATGAATTCCTTCCACCACATAGGATAGGTGACCTTGAATTAATGAGCGGAGCTAGTTCACTATCAATTTTGAGATGACGCCATAGAAGGTGCATTGAGAGTTACATACGAGTGATGTGAGGCTTTTGCTACTAATATTGTTTGTTGAGTATTATAGGTATATGCCTAATACAATTCCAATTGCAGAAGGGTCAAAGAATATCATGAAAACTCTTGCATACATCTCCAAACAATTAGCAAAAATAAATGGAAGGATGGGAGGTATGGAGGAAAGGTTGGTACTAATGCAGAATGAGAATCGAGGGAAAGCAATTCAACCTAAAAATGGGAATATAAGGAGGGTATTGATGCATTCAACCACCATTAACCTGAGACAAGCACATAATCTATTTTTTTTGCCATAAAGCCGAACCCGAAGCTACTGAAACACCACTTTCCATATGAACAACAATCCAAACCATCCAAGAGAAGCCATACCACACCCAAACCCACAATCCTATCACCCTCCATAAGACAATCTTCCTTTTATGGCCAACCCAAGTCTATTACCAAACTCCATTAGAAAATGCATCAAATGCATCTTCTGTGAAACACCCCAAAAAATGCCCCAAAAATGTGCTTCAGAAATGCCTATAATCATAATTTCCATATATCTCAAAATTCATACATAATATCAAAAATTTGACTTCATATTCTTAACAAAGGGGAAAAATTTAGTGGGGAATGGATATAACTCTGATTTTGGAGGACCCATAGTGAACTTTCATTTTCATATAAATTTCAGAAACAAAACATATCCGCAATGCCTTTGTGATGTGGACCCATCATGGAGGTATATTTGCACTTCCTTAATTTTTCCTGACCAGTCTAAGACATTGGGACCTTTGCTCCATACCCATATATGTGTGAAAACACCTATACATATCCATTTTTCAACTTTATATCACTCAAGACACACTCTCAAAATCCTCTCCAGCACTTAACCAAATATTTGCTCCATATTCAAGTGTCCTAAGATTAATTTTGGATCTCAGGAACTCCATTTAAGCTTAGAGTTCTCATTCAAATCTACATCAAGGAAATTCTCAAATTTGAGGTATGTGGATTTTAACTATTGGGTTCTTTCACCCATGGTGCCCAACCTTTCTTTTTATGAAAATTTCATGTTCTTAAGTTGTAGTAATTATGGGTATGATGATAAATTATTTTGGGGTTTTTTGAAATTTTGATTGGAAACACATTTTTACCTATTTCAAGCTTACACTATGATAAGGTTTTTCTGTTGTGACTATGCATGTTTTGGGCTATGAAACTATGATCTATTAAGAGATTTGATGATGGATTTCATGGTATCTTGCATGAGGGTTTTACTATGTGTTTGTAGGTCGATTTACTTTAAGTTTTCTCATATTACTTCACTCTTGAAATATATGATTTTGAACTAGCATTGCATACCCATCAAGTGTTTGATAAAATGTGTTGACAGGGATTATTGAGTTATTGATGATCTAATGTATGGTTTATAAGTCATGGGGCTTTATGATAATTGAGGGATTGTAAGTATGTATTGAATTCATGAAAATTATCTATATTATTGTAAGTTGACCACACCTTGTTGGGGGAGGGGGTGACATGCCCAATCACCTTATTAAGGGGGTGACGTGCCTTGATCACCTCATTGAGGGGGTGACATGCTCATACTACCATGGCGAGGGGCATGTACCTTGACCATCTTTTTGGGCGGTGACATGCCCATACTACCATGTTGAGGGGTATGCACTTTTACCACCTTGTCGGAGGATGACATACCCGTACTACCACATCGAGGGATATGTAACTTGACCACCTCTTCATGGGATGATTTTGCTATTCTACCATGCCGAGGGGTATGTACTTTGACCACCTTTTCAGAGGGGTAATATGCCCGTACTACCTTGTTGAGGGGTAGGTACCTTAATCACCTTCCAAGGGGGTAACATGGCTTGGAATCTGAGTAATAGTTGCTTGGTCAATGCTTATAGTTTTCTCCCATGCATGTATTATGTTCTACATAAGATATATATATTTACAAGCATGTTTTACTTCAAGCATTTATCATGTATGCCATATTGATATTATACTTATTCATTACTTATGATTATGAATTTTGACCACATTCAATCTTACTAATGCATATCCTATACCTACATGATATTACCATGTTTTAACTGGAGCTCCTCACGATCATCCTCCACGTGGCTAGTTTTGGCATCTTAAAGATAAGTTTTGATGAGTCCTCAAGTTCGGGGACACTACCTTTGCTACTCTTGCTTTTTTTATCTCTTTATTTCGAACATTTGATACTATGAGGGTAAGCCCAGAAAATATCTTGGCCCCGCCCAATCTTTGCTAGAGGTGTTATTGGAACAACTGATGTAATTATGCTATGCTCTTAACTCTTGAATGTTTTATGATTATCCAAATCTTCCCTTAGTCCCATTTCCCTTTTTTATACCACTTGTTGTTGATGTTTTGCTTCCACGACCAAGGATGTGATTGATATACTAAGAGGCTTGTTTGGGGTTTCTTTGGGTTTCCATTCACTGTGTCACATCTAGGCCTAAGGCTTGGGTCGTGACAAACTTAGTATCAGAGTAATAGGTTGCTCTTTATCCACAGAATCTAACACAACGTGTTAATTAGAGTCTTATTCATGGTTGTTAATTACACCAGAACTATGAGTGAAAGGCTTTGAGGTGTTTTAGGAAATTTCTCCCTCCTTCATGATCTAGATTATGCCTATCGCAACAGGAAGACCAAGGAGAGCCCGTACTCCCGAGGAGTAACCGACCCCTTTCTCTCCTCAAGTTCCTCAAGATGGGGGAATGGCCCATGAAGAGTTCCGAGATACTATTACCATTTTGGCCCACACAATGACTAATCAAATCAACCAAGGGGCCCAAGCCCCTCATGCTCCTACTCTGGCCTCAAAGGTGAGGGCTTTAACTAGAATGAACCGACTGGAGTTCCATGGGTCCAAGGTTGATGAGGATCCACAAGAATTCATTGATGAGGTTTATAAGGTGTTATCTATCATAGGGTCAATCTGGAGGAAAAAGCGGAGTTGGAGGCCTACCAACTCAAAGGGGTGGCAGAAATATGGTTCACTCAATGGAAGATAGAGAAAGGGAATGGTGATGCTATCATTTGGGAAGAATTCAAAGCGGCATTTCTTAACCAGTTCTTTCTCATTGAGCTATGATAGGCAAAAATAATGGAATTATGAAACTAAAACAAGGCTCTATGAGTGTTAGGGAGTATTCCCTCAATTGGTTATTGAGCCAAGGTCATTTTCAAGGCCACGAGTTCCAAGGCTAAGGGTCTTCTAATGCTCCTAATATGAGGTTTGCTAATGATAACCAAAGATTCCAAGGTGGAGGGGGTGGGTTGCAAAATCCTAGGTGTCCAAGGTGTGAAAGAAATCATAGTGGTCCATGTTTGAAGAATTCTAATGCTTTCTTTGGTTGTGGTGAAGTGGATCATAAGGTGATTAATTGTCTACGTACACAAAACAAGGGTTAAGATGGTCATCCACAAGGCCAAAGTACAAATGCGACTCCAAAAGGAAGAGGAGGCCAACAAGGAGGTGCTCCAAGGCAAAATAGGTTCTATACTATTCAAGGGAGACTAGGGGTAGATGAGGTGCCCGATGTCATCACCGGTATATTAAAGGTTTTTGATTTTGATGTATATGCTTTAATAGATTCTGGTGCCACTCTTTCTTACATTACTCTTTTTGTTTCTAAAAAGCTTCATATAAGCCCTGAATTATTGTGTGAACCCTATGAAGTGTCTACCACAATTGGTGAGTCTATTGTTGCTAGAAGAGTCTATATAAATTGTCCCGTATTCATATTGCCTAAAATCTTGCCTTATGATTTTGTTGAGTTAGATATGGTGGATTTTGATGTCATCCTTAGGATGGATTGCTTGCATGCATATTTTGCTTCTATTGATTGTGGAATCCATAGGGTTAAGTTTAATTTCCTTAATGAACCCATGCTTGAGTGGGAAAGTTGTAATGTTGTGGTCAAGGGCAGATTCATTTCTTGTCTTAAAACCCAAAAGTTAATTTCTAAGGGGTATCCCTATCATCTTATGAGGTTTAGGGATGTTGAGTCCAAAGTCCTTCCTATAGAGTTGGTTCCGGTGGTTAAGGAGTTTCTTGACGTCTTTCCCAATGAGCTTTCCTGGTGTTCCTTGATGTTCACGCTCCAACATTAAAACGGGCGTAGTCAAGTATAAACCTAGCCACAGGTTAGGGTTAAACCCATAGTGCATACGAGGCTTGACTATGTTGATCCACTAACAATCATTTCAAGCATCAATTATTGTATTCTCCAAAATAGAGTGGGGGGGTTTGTGATTCAAAATTAATAACAAAAATAAACACTATTCTATTTTTGCAAGAAGACAATCAAATTTAGGGACAACTTGGGAATTGTGTTCCCCATGATTTTTTGACTCAATTACCCTAGACAACATGACTTTAATTAGGAATTCGTATGCAAGATGGTAACTTAGGTTCTTTCAGCCGTCTTATGAAGTTGATAGTCAAATTTCTCTTTGGAGCTTGGTCGGCAACCATGGTGTGCCAACTACCTATTACCCATTGTCCCAGTTAACCTCCCTTTGGTCAGGTGTTGTTTATTAGATGAGAACACATCAATCGAATCTTGTCATCTATTTCCCTTTTCCTATTCATCAATATCTTGGTCAGGATCATAATAGTAGGCTAGGTTTGGTACTTTCAAACAACAATCAAAGCGAAGGGAAATAAATAATACTTGCAAAAATCCCATCAAGGAAATGCACAAAGTCTAGGTTATTTCTAGGCAACTACTCATGGTTCCCGCAACCCTAAGTTGTGGGTGCTTAGCTTCTCAAGGCTAAGGAATAATCAACAACAATGAATATGAGAGACATAGTTAAGAGATTACCCAAATTAATGAAGAACAAAGACACCTTCAAATTGAAAACCATAAGCTTGGATTAATGAAAAATGAGTACAGTGTGATTTTTCAATCCCCCAAAGTGGGTCTTCAAATAAAAAACAAAAATCTAGACTAAACCCTAAAAAATAATCTTAGAATATTCAAAGTTGTGGAATCTGAAAAAATGTTCAAAGTCTCCAACTAAAACCCTAACATTAACTATTTACAAAAAGAGTCTAAAAATTAAATAGAACATATAGCTAGCAATAATTACATCTCGCAGATACAAATTGTAGGGTGACTTACGAGTTGTAATTGGGTTTTCATAGTGAGCACTTGGTACTTTAGACTTGATTGTTATGAGTCAATGCTACGAGTCGTGGTGTGCTCTATGATTCGTAGTGTCTTCTTGTAGTTCTGAGTTGCAGTTCTTGGTCCAAACATTTGGCACACTATCTCTTATTATGAGAGTATATCCTACGAGTCATAGTGAGACTTACGACTCATAGGTTAGCCTCATATACTGACCTTTACTTTGTAATTTCCTAATTTTTCTTATTGTTTCTTGCTATGAGGGCATCGTACGACTCGTAAGGTGGCTCATATGTCCTGTGCTTCAGTAAAATCTGTAATTTTCTCCTAAAATCATACCAATTAGTATTTCTTGCAATAACAACACAAAAATACACAAAACCCATAAAAAGTCGCATAAAGAACTTGCAAAATCCCTTATTTTAGGCATCAAATATGTTGTATTTTGACAGCACATCATTCCTCCTAAAAGGGAAATAGATTATGGTATAGATCATCTTTTCAGTACTCAACCCATTTCTATTCCCTCTTACTGTATGGCCTCGGCGAAGTTGAAGCAGTTGAAGGAGCAACAGAGAGATTTGTTGGAGAAGGGATTTATAAGGCTTAGTAAGTCACCTTGGGGTGGATTTGGGTTATTTGTGAAGAGAAAGGATGGTTCACGTAGAATGTGCATTGATTACTGGCAACTTAGTAGAGTCACGATAAAGAATAAGTACCCTCTACTAAGGATTAATGACCTTTTTTATCAACTTTAAGAGGCTAGTCACTTCACTAAGATTGATCTTCTGTCTGGGTATCACCAAGTGAAAGTAAGGGAGTGTAACATTCCTAAGATAGCTTTCCAGACTAGGTATGGGCATTTTGAGTTAGTGGTCATGTCCTTTGGGTTGACTAGTGCACCGGCTATATTCATAGATCTTATGAATAGGGTCTTTAAACCCTACCTTAACTTGTTTGTGGTAGTTCTTATTGATGATATGTTGATCAATTCTCATAGTGATGAGGGGTATGTGGATTACTTGAGGGTGGTGTTGTAAATCTTAAGGGAGGAAAGGTCGTATGCAAAATATGAGAAATGTGAGTTTTGGTTGAAAGAGGTTGCTTTCCTATATCCTGTGGTGTTGGGTTATGGTGTTAAGGTGGATCCTAAGAAGACTGAGGTGATTAGAAATTGGCTTAGACCTTTGACTCCATCAGATATTAGATGTTTCTTAGGTTTGGTGGGTTATTACTAGAGGTTTATAAAGGGTTCTCTTCTAATGCTTCTCCTATGACAAAGAGACCCAAAAGAAGGCAAAATTTGTGTGAACCGATGGATGTGAAAAGTGTTTGTGAACTTTTAAAGATAAGCTTATCTTTGCTTCTATCTTGTCTCTACTGGAAGGGTTGGAAGGATTTGTTGTATATTGTAATTCCTCAAGAATCGGTTTAGGGTGTATTTTGATACAAAATTGTAAGGTGATAGCGTATGCCTCTAGACAACTTAAGGTGCATAATAAGAATTATCCCACGCATGATCATGAACTAGCAGCCGTGGTATTTGCTATTAAATTTGGTGTCACTACTTGTATAGTGTTCATGTTGATGTGTTTACTGACCATAAGCCTCCAATATTTACTAACCCATAAAGATCTTAGCTTGAGACAAAGAAGGTGGTTAGATCTTCTTAAAGGTTATCATATGAGTATACATTATCACCCAAGCAAAGCTAATGTGGTGGTCGATGTTTTATGTAGGGTGTCTATGGGTAGCCTAGCTCATGTTGATGATGGTGGAAAAAAAGTGGCTAGAGAGGTCCACCGATTGGCTAGATTAGGGGTTTAGGTTAGAAGAAGTTATAATGCTGGTGTAGTGGTTGTTAATAGTTCTAAGTCTTCCTTGATTGAGGAGGTAAAGGCAAAACAAGATCTTGACTCCGCCTTGTTAGAGTTGAAGACCATGGTGAAGAATGGTAAAGTGGAAGATTTCTCTCAAGGGGGAGATGATGCCCTTAGGTACCAAAGTAGATTCTGTGTGCCTAGTGTTGATGACTTGAGAAATAAGATTTTAGATCAGGCTCATAATTCTTCCTATTCCATTCACCCAAGTTCTACAAAAATGTATTGAGATTTGAGGGAAGTATATTGGTGGGTGGTATAAAGAGAGACATTGCCAAGTTCATATCTTGATGTAACAATTGCTAACAAATGAAAGGCGAACATCAAAGGCTGGGTGGCCTAACCCAAGATATAGAGATTCCTACTTGGAAGTAGGAGGAAATAAACATGGATTTTGTGGTTGGGTTACCTAAGACTAGAAAACATTTGGATTCTATTTAGGTTGTTATGGATAGAATGACAAAGTTAGCTCACTTGCCGGTATAGTTATGGTGCCAAAAATTATGCCAAATTGTACATTCATGAGTTGGTTAGATTACATGGGGTGTCTTTGTCTATTATTTTAGATAGTGGTGCTCAATTCACTTCTTATTTTTGAAGGTCTTTCCAAAGAGGTCTTGGTACTAAGTTAAAGTTTAGCATGGTCTTTCACCCTCAAATGGATGGCCAAGCCGAGAGAACTATCCAAACCCTTGAGGATATGCTTAGAGCTTGTGATATGGAGTTTAAGAGTAGTTGGGATGAACATCTTCAACTCATTGAATTTGCTTACAACAATAGCTACCACTCAAGTATTAGTATGGCTCCTTTTGAAGCTTTCTATGGTAAGCATTGTAGATAACCGGTTGGGTGGTTTGAAGTGGGCGAGATTACTTTTTGAGGTCCAAATTTAGTCATGGAATCCTTGGAGAAGGTGAGGTTGATAAGGGAGAGATTGAAAACAGCCCAGAGTAGACAAAAGTACTTTTTTAATGTGAGAAGGAGAGATCTCGAATTTAGGGGTAATGATTGGGATTACTTGAAAGTCTCACCCATTAATGGTGTAGTCCGGTTTGACAAGAAGGGTAAATTGAGCCCAAGTTTTGTGTATCCTTATAGGGTGTTAAGAAGGATTGGTAAGGTGGCCTATAAATTAGAGTTGCCCATTGATAAGAATATGGTTCATCCGGTCTTCCATGTGTCCATGTTGAAAAAGTGTGTTGGTGACCCTAGTACTATAGTGCGTTTGGATGTTGGGGGTATGGTAGAGATAACTTGACTTATAAGGAGGTTTTGATAGAACTTTTAGATAGATAAGTGAAGAGGTTGAGAAACAAGGATGTAGCTTCAATCAAGGTTTTTTTGGAGAAACCAAGTTGAAATGCCACATGGGAAGCTAAGGTAGACATGCAAAAGTGTTATCCATATCTCTTCCATTCTACTCAAACCGGAGGTATTAGTTTAAGTTCCCCAGTATGATTTCAAGTCTTAAGTTTTAGCCCTTATGCCATTTTGCATGCATTCATGTTTATGTTTACAAGTTTATGATGATTTTAACATTTCTGTTGAAGTTTTTAAAATGATGTTTACATGCATTTTTTGCATTCATATAGAGCTAAAAACTTCATGATTACTTCTCTTATGTACGTTTCTTTGACATTTGGGAGCGAATGTTCCCAAGGGGGAAATACTGAAATGCCCCAAAAAAAGCCCCAATAAATATGCTTCATAAATACCCATGGTCGTAATTTTCATATATCTCAAATCCATGCACAATATCAAAAATCTAACTTCCTATTCTTGATCATGGGGAATAGTTGAGTGGGAAATGTATATAACCTCGATTTTAGAGGACCCGTAACAAAATTTCATTTTCACAAAAATTTCAGAAACAGAAGGTATCCACAGACCCATCACGGAGATGTGTTTGCACTTCCTTAATTTGTCCAGTTTGGCCTAAGACATCAAGGTCTTCACTGCATACCCATATATGCGTGAAAACACCTATACATGGTCATTTTTCAACTCTATATCACTCAAGACACACTCTCAAACCCTCTCCAACACTTAACCAAATATTTTCTCAAAATTTAAATGTCCCAAGCTTAATCCCGGATCTCAAGAACTTCATTCAAGCTTCAGGTTCTCATTCAAAGCTTCAGGTTCTCATTCAAATCTACATTAAGGAAATCCCCTAATTTGCGGTATGTGGGTTTCAACTATTGGGTCCTTTCACCTATGGTGCCCAACCTTCCCTTTTATGAAAAAAGCATGTTCCTAAGTTGTATTAGTTATGGGTATTACTTATGATGAATTATAATTACCAATTACATTAGGATTTTATGAATTTTTTGTTGGAAATACATGTCTACCTATTTTAAGCTTATACTATGAGAAGGCTTTTCTATTTTGACTATGTATGTTTTGGTCTATGAAACTATGATCTATTAAGAGGTTTGATGATGAATGTCAAGGTATCTTACATGAGGGTTTTACTATGTGTTGGTGGGTTGATTTACATTATGTTTTCTGACATTACTTTACTTTTGAATTGTATGATTTTGAACTAGTATTGCACACTAGCCAAGTGTTTGATAAAATGTCTTGATAAGGATTCTTGAGCTATTGATGATCTAATGCATGGTTCATAAGTCAACAGACTTTATGATGATTGAGAGATTATATGTATGTCTTGAATTCATAAAAAGTATCTATAGAGTTGTAAGTTGACCACACCTTGTTGGGGGTGACATACCCAATCACCTTGTTGAGGGGGTGACGTGCCTTGACCACCTCTTCGGGGGGTGACATACCCATACTACCACATTGAGGGGTATGAACCTTGACCACCTCATTGGGGGGTGACATGCCTATACTACCACATCGAGGGGTATGTACCTTGACAACCTCTTTGGGGGGTGACATGCCCGTACTACCACATCAAGGGTTATGTAACTTGACCACCTCATCAGGGGTAACATGGCCATACTACCATGTTGAGAGGTATGTACCTTGACAACCTCATCGAAGGGTGATATGCCCATACTACCATGTTGAGGTGTAGGTACCTCAATCACCTTCCAAGGGGGTGACATGCCTTGGAGTCCAAGTAAAAGTTGCTCCGTCTATGATTATGGTCATCTCCCACATATGTATTATGTTCTACACATGATATAAGATTTACAAGTATCTTTTTCTTCAAGCATTGATCATGCATGCCATATTGATATTATACTCATCCATTGATTATGATTATGCATTTTGACTATGTTGGCTTATGTCTTGTTGCATAGCATCCCACATACTTAGTACGTTGAAACTTACTAACGCATACTTTATGCTGACATGATGTTACCATGTAGGAACTAGACCTCCTCACGGTCATCCTCCATGTGGCGAGTTTTGGCATCTTGAAAATAAGCTTTGATAAGTCCTCAAATTCGGGGACACCAGCTAAGCTACTCCTGCTTTTGTTATCTCTTTATTTTTGAACATTTGAGACTATGAGGGTGAGCCCGAAAAGTGTCTTATGTTGTGCCCAATCTATGCTAGAGGTATTGTTGGAATAATTAATATAGTTATACTATGCTCTTGACTCATGAAAGTTTTATGACTATCCAAGGCATTGCTTAGTTCTGTTTTCCTTCTTTATATCTCTTTTTATTGATGTTTTACTTCCGGGACCAAGGATGTGTGATTGATATGCTAAGAGGTTTGTTTGGGTTTCCTTTGGGTTCCCCATTTACTATGTCACATCTATGTCTAAGGCTTGGGTCATGACAAACTTGATATCAGAGCACTAGGTTGGTAATAGTCCTTGGAATCCAACACACTGCATTAATTATAGTCTTATTCATGGTTGTTAACTGCACCACAACTATAAGTAAGAGGCTATGAGGCATTTTAGAAAATGCTTCCCTTTTTCATGATCTATTTCGTGCTTTAGGAGTAAGGTAAGCCTTTTTCCTCTAACAAATGTTCTTTGCTATTCTAGATATTGCCTATTCCAAGAGGAAGATTATGGAGATCCCATACTCCTGAGGAGCAACCGGCCCTTCTCGCTCCTCAAGCTCCTCAAGATAGGGGAGCAGCCCATGAAGAGTTTTGAGATGCTATTACCATGTTGGCCCTTGCCATGAGTAATCAAATCAACCGAGGGGCCCAAGCCCCTCATGCTCCTACTTTGGCCTCAAAGGTTAGAGATTTTACTAAAATAAACCTACCGGAGTTCCATGGGTCTAAGGTGGATAAGAATCCATAAGAATTCATTGATGAGGTGTCTAAGGTGTTGTCCATCATGGTACTTAATTCGAAGGAAAAGGCAGAGTTGGTGGCCTACTAACTCAAAGGGGTGGCACAAATATGGTTCACTGAACCAAATTCTTTCTGGTTAAAGAATCTTTTTCTAGTTGCTTTGGAACAATTAGGAGATTCTCTAGAAGAAACATAAGGTTCTTTTTCTGGCGGCAACATGCTTGTTCGTGCTTATGGGGTCAAATCAATACGTTCTAAGAATAAAGATTGGAATATCAATCTCATCGAGATCATCGATCTCATACCAAATCCCATGGTAAAGTGGGTTATAAGGTGATTGATTTTCCATGTGCACAAAACAAGGGTAGAGATGGTTATCCACAAATCCAAGGTGCAAATGCAGGTCCAAAGGGAAGAGGAGGCCAACAAGGAGGTGCTCCAAGGCAAAATAGGTTCTATGCTCTTCAAAGGAGACAAGGGGTGGATAAGATGCCTAATGTCATCACTGATATCATAAAGTAGTTTGATTTTGATGTGTATGCTTTGATAGACCGGGGTGCCACACTTTCTTTTATTACTCCTTTTATTGCAAAAAGCTTCATATAAGCCCCGAATTACTGTGTGAATTCTATGAAGTATCTACCCCTATTGGTGAGTCTATCGTTGCTAGTAGAGTCTATAGAAATTTTCCCATATTCATATTGCATAAAATCTTGCCTTGTCATTTTGTTGAGTTAAATATGGTGGATTTTGATGTCATCATTAGGATGGATAGGTTGCATGCATATTATGCTTCTATTGATTGTAGAACCCCTACGGTAAAACTCCAATTCCTTAATGAACCCATCCTCTAGTGGGAAAGTTATGATGTAGTGGTCAAGGGTAGATTCATTGCTTGTCTTAAATCCCAAAAGTTGATTTCTAAGGGGTGTCTCTATCATCTTTATGAGGGTTAGGGATTTTGAGTCCAAAGTCCTTCGTATAAAGTCAGTTTTGGGTTAAGGAGTTTCTTGATGTCTTTCCTGATAAGCTTCCCAGTCTTTCTCCCAAAAGGGAATTATATTTTGGTATAGACCTTCTTCGCGATACTCAACTCATTTCTATTCCCCCTTACCATATGGCCTCGGCGGAGTCGAAGGAGCAATTGAGAGATTTGTTGGAGAAGGGATTTATAAGGCCTAGTAAGTCACCTTGGGGTGCACTCATTGTTATTTGTGAAGAAGAAGGATGGTTCTCTTAGAATGTGAATTGATTACCGGCAACTTAATAGAGTCACCATAAAGAATAAGTACCCTCTACCAAGGATTGATAACTTTTTTGATTAATTTCAAGGGGCTAGTAACTTCTCTAAGATTGCTCTTTGGTCCAGGTATCACCAAGTAAAAGTGAGGGAGTGTGACATTCCTAAGATAGCTTTCCGGTATGAGCACTTTGAGTTTGTGGTCATGTCCTTTGGGTTGACTAATGTACCGGCTATATTGATGGATCTTATGAATAGGGTCCTTGTACCCTACTTTGACTTTTTTGAGATGTTTTTTATTGATGATATGTTGATCTATTCCCATAGTGAGGAGAAGCATGTAGATTACTTGAGGGTAGTGTTATGAATCTTGAGGGAGGAGAGGTTGTATATAAATGATGAGAAATGTGAGTTTTGGCTGAAAGAGGTTGCTTTCATTTAGTGTGTGGTGTCGAGTGATGGTGTTAAGTTGGATCCTAAGAAGACGAAGGTGATTAGAAATTGGCGTAGACCTTTGACTCCATCGGATATTAGAAGTTTCTTAGGTTTGAAGGGTCATTATCGGAGGTTTGTAAATCGTTTCTCTTCTATTGCTTCTCCCATGACCAAGTCCACCCAAAAGAAGGCAAAATTTGTGTGGACCGATGAGTCTGAAAAGAGTTTCCAAACTTTGAAAGATAAGCTTGTCTCCTCTCCTATCTTCTCTCTACCGGAAGGGTTGGAAGGGTTTGTTGTATATTGTGATGCCACAAGAATCGTTTAAATGTGTGTTTTGATGAAAAATAGTAAGGTGATAGCGTATGCTTCTAGACAACTTAAGGTACATGAGAAGAATTATCCCACCTATGACCTTGATTTGGTGGTCGTGGTATTTGCTATGAAAATTTGGTGTCACTACTTATATGGTGTTTGATACGACCCCAAAAAGTACACAAAAATATGCCTTGGAAGTGCTCAAAATCATAATTTCTATGTATCTCAAAATCCATGTGCGATATCGTAAATTCGACTTCATATTCTTGTTCAGGGGGTTAAATTGAGTGGGAAAAGGGTCTAACCCCGATTTAAGTGCAACCGTAGCAAAACTTGTAAATCACAAAAAATGCAATTTCCAGAGACAATCCGCGACCCTAGCATGACACCAATGGCAAGCTATAGCGTATTTTGTGCACTATTTTTCTTGTCCGGTCCAAGGATTTTGGGTCTTAGACCTATTCTTATGCATGAAAATACCTATACTTAGTCTTATTCACCCTCATATCATCCAAGATATTCTCAAATACACTTTCAAACACAGATAATATTTCATCTCCAAATTTCAAGTCTCAAAACTAACCCAGATTCTAAGGTTATCATTCAAGCTTCAAGTCTCCATCTCCAATCTTCTTCAAGCTATTCTCCAAAGCTAAGATATATGGATTTCTTTCACCCATGATACCCAAGCTTCATTTTCCTAAAATTTGCATCATTTAAAGTTGATTTACATATGGGTCTTACTTATTATGAAATTGACTGCACACTAAGTCGGGGTTTCATGAAATTATGATTGTTTTAGCATGTTTTGAGCTATGAATCTAAGATCAATTATGGGATTCGGTGAAGGGTTTTGATATATGTTGCTTGAGGGTATTACCAAGTATCTACTAATGCTTTCACATTGGATTTCTAGCATGATTACACTTTTGGATTGCATGGTTTTTCACTAGCACTACACACTCGCCAAGTGTTTGATAAAATGTCCGGGATTGCCTTTCATGAGGAATTAAAGGTCTAATACATGTCTTATGAGTTGAATAACTATATAATAATGAAAGGAATTTATGTATATGATATTATGTCTATAGTGTTAGGAATTGACCAAGCCTCACCGGGGGTTGTAGGCCCGGTTAACCTTGTTGAAGGGTTTGTACCTTGATTGCCTCGCTTGGGAGGTAGTTGGCCCATGCAACTATGTCAAGCGGTTTGTAACTTCATAACAACATTGGCGGGTTTGTACTCCATCAACCATGTTGGAGCATTTGTACCTCATCAACCTATTAAGGGGTTTGAACCTCATTTGCCTCTCCAAGGGGGTGGTAGGCCTTGGAGATTCACTAACAATAGTCTCTTTTTACACATGTATTATGTTCTATATAAGCATGATTTTACTTCAAGCATCATTCATATATGTCATATTGCTATATGTTCATCCATTACCTATGTTATGCATTTTGCTTATGGTGCTTATCACTTGCTGCATTGCATCATAGATTACATTCAAACGTACTAACGTATACTCTATGCCGACATGATGTCTATAACGGCCCCAAAAGGTGCCTGAAAATGTGCTTTGAAAGTGCCTAAAATTGTGTTTTTCATATATCTCAAAATTGATGTGTTATTTCAGAATTCTGACTTTATATTCTTGTTCAAGGGGTCAAATTTAACAGAAAAAGGGTCTAACCCCAATTTTAGAGCGAACGATTCATAATTTCAATTTTTAAAGTGACGAATTCAAGAGAGCAATCCACATTATAGGCACCATGCGCCTCTATACGATTTCTGACTAGTTTTTCAAGTTCGGTTAAAGACTTTTATGTTTTGGGCCTAAGCCTTTCCACATGTGAAAATACCTTTACGTAGCCATTTTCACCCTTATATCATTCAAAACATTCCCCAATACTCATTCAAACACTTAGTCTTATATTTCTCTCAAGATTCAAGTGCCAAAACCCTCTCTGGATCTTAAGGAATTCAACCAAGCTTCAAGTCTCAATCTCCAATTCTCATCAAGTTCATCTCCAAAGCTATGGTATGTGGGTTTCTTTCATGGGTTCCTGTCATCCATGATACCCAAGTTTCCTTTTATTTAAATTTGCATGATTTAATGATGATTTACTCATGGGTCTTATTTATAATGAAAAACACTTCACACTATGTTGGGATTTAAGAAATTGTGACTGTTTTACCATGTTTTGGGCTATGAATCTAAGATCTATTGTAAGATATGATGAAGGATTTTGATGTATATTGCTTGAGGGTGCTACTAAGTATCTATTGAATGTTTTACATTGGATTTTGCTGAATGATTCCACTTTGGAATTGCATGGTTTTACACTAGCACTACATACCCTCTAAGTGTTTGATAAAAAGTCCGGTTATGGTTTCTTGAGGAATTGAAGGTCCAATGAATGTTTGATGAGTTGAATGACTATATAATGATGAAATGATATTGGAACGATGATGAAATAATGATGAAAGTGATTTATGTATATGATGACTATATGATGATGAAATGATGGTGAAATGAATGTATATCTATTATTCTCTTATATAGTGTTGGAATTTAACCATGCCCTACTCGGGGGTTGTACGCCATGCAACCTTGATGGGGATTTGTATCCATCCACATATCGGAGGTTTGTACTCTAGCACCATGGGGCGTAGGGTGCTACGATCCATCAACCTTGTTAGAAGTTTGTACCCATTAACCTATCGAGGGGTTTGTACTCCAACACCGCAGGTAGTAGGATGCAATGATCCACAAACCTATCGGCGGTTGTACTCCAACACCACGGGAGGTAGGATGCAATGATCCACCAACCTATCGAGGGGTTTGTACCTTGGTAACCTATCAGCGGGTTTGTACTCCGGTCACCAAGGGTGTTAAAGTGTGACAATCCACCAATAGTTATTAGTCTCTTCTCACACATATATTATGTTCTATGTAAGCATGTTTTACTTAAGCAATGGTCATTATGTCATATTAATAGTATGCTATTTGTTGATTATCTCTATGCACTTTGACTATGATGCCAATCTCTTATTGCATTACATCCTACGTACTTAGTACATTCAAACGTACTAACACATAATCTATGCCTACATAATGTCACCATGTAGGAACTAGAGCACTGCTTGATCATCCTCCTCCTCCACGTGGCTAGTACGTTTGTCTCTCAAACTTATTGGTAAGTCCTCCATTTCAGGGACGTTACTTATGATCACATACTATGTATCAAGACTATCATTCTTGATTATGTATTAACTATAAAGGTGAGCCCAGTTGCTTGTCTTGGCCCCCCGCTCTTATCTATGTAGTATAAGTGTTGTAAGTTATGTTATGTATCTATGCATTAAGCGTTGACTCTCTTGTTTTCTTGATGTTATGATATATAAGTCCATCCTTAGTCCCAAATCCCCTTGTTTATACTTATCTCTTATTGTCAATTTATTTGCTTCCATGACCAAGGATGTGTAATGATATGCCATGAAGCTTGTTTGGGGTTCCTTCGGGTTCCCCATTCATCGGTCACGTCTAGGCCCTAGGCTTGGGTCATGATAAAGATGGTATCAGAGCACTAGGTTGTTATTTCCTCGGGGTATAACACACTACATTAATTAGAGTGTTATTCATGGTTGTCAGGCATGCCACAACTTTGAATAGAAGGTTATGAGACGTTCTCGAAAATCTTTCACTTCTTCATGATCTATGTCGTGCGATAAAGTTAAGTCCCCTAGGGCTTATTGCTAATCCCTAATCGTTAGATTACAGGATATGTCTCAAGCTACTCAGGATGGTGATATGATGAATATGGAGGTTGATAATGCTCTATAGGTATTGGCCAAAGTGGCGACAAAGTTGGCAACTCACCTAGATCAACAAACGAGTACTCCCAAGACTTCTATTGGTAAGAGGAGAGTCATTGAGGCCAAGAGGGCCCATATTGGGGCAAAGTTCTAAAGTCTCAAGGATAGAGGTGATGCTATATGTCCAATGTGTGGTATGGTTCATAGCGACCATGTTTCAAGGGCACAAATGCTTGTTCTGATTGAGGCAAAGTGGGACATAAGAGGAAGGATTGCCCTCGTGAACGCAATAAGGGTAAAGGAAGTAATGGTGGGATGACTTATCCCAAAAGCCCTATGTGTTGGAAGTACTATAGCGGCCTATGCTTGAGGAAGACCAATGCTTGTTATGGATGTAGGGGAGTGGGTCACAAGCTATTGGATTATCCATATTCTCGAAAGAACTATAAGGGTGGTGGCCCTTTAGAGCAAGGTGGTTATGTTGATCAAGAGGCTCAAGGAGGGGATGTGGCACCGAATGTTGCTACCGGTATGCTAAAACTTCTTTTGCCTTTGATGTGTTTGCATTGATGGATCAGTGTGCCACCATTTTCTTTCATTATTCTCTTTGTTGTTAGTGGGTTTATGTGTGTCCCAAACTCTCTTTGGTGTCTATCTTATTAGTGAGCATATTGTTGTTTGAAAGTCCATGGGTGTTGTTCCATGATCATACTGCATTAGGTCTTTCCTTGAGGCTTATTGGATTTGTTGTGGTGGACCTTGATATTATGCTTAGAGTGGATTAGTTGCATGCATGTTGTGTCTCCCTTGATATAGGGCCCATGGAGTTAAGTTCCAATTCCCTATTAATCCGTCCTTGAGTGGGGACTTATAAAGAGGATGCAAAGGGGTAAGTCCATTTCTTGTCTTAGGGTATAGTTGATCTTTAAGGGTTTCCCCATGTTCTTATTACATGGGGTCTTGTCTTATGATTTTGGTTGAACTTAGTTTGTTGGATTAGAGGTCTTGAGGTGGTTCGGCTATTTGCATATTGTGTGTCCTTTGATTGTAGAACCCGTAAGGTTATAATATGATAGTTATGACTAGTTGGTCCATTTGGTAAACTACAATAGGTTAGTCACTTCTCTAAGCTTGATCTTTAATTTGTGTTTTATTCCCAAGAGATAGTGAGGATAGGTGTTATCCCTAAGTGCCTTTTCGGATTAGGATTGAGCCTTTGAGTATGTTGGAGTTATTTGGTTAGCTTACGTACCGGCTATATTTATGGGTGTCATGAATAGGGTGTTTAGTCCCTAACTTATTATGCTTATGGTGGTCTCTAGTGACAAAGTACAGATTTATTTAGAGCTTGTGAACCATTTGGGGGTAGTGCTGTAAATCTTGGCTTAAGAGGAGTTGTATGCTAGGTATGTGAAGAGTGAAATGTGGTTAAAGGAGGTTACCTCCCTAGGTCATGTGGCGTTGGAGGATGGTATTATCATTGATCTTAAAAAGATATATGTGAATAGAAACTGGCCTAGAACTATTACCCCCCTCCCCCACCCATTAGACACTAGGAGCTTTGGGGGCTTAGTGGGCTACTATCGGAGGTCTGTGGTATATTGTGATGCCTCTCGGATTGGTTTGGGTTGTGTGTTGATGCAATATGGTAAGGTGATAGCCTATGTTGTTAGGCAATTTGAGATGTAAGAGAAGGATTATTTTATCTATAACCTTGAGTTGTCCATGCGGGGCTTTTTCTTTGAAAATTTGACGTCATTGGTTGTATGGGGTGCATGTTGGTATGGTTACCGTCCATTAGAGTTTCTAATATATGTTCACCCAAAAGATCATAGCTTAAGACAAAGTAGATGACTAGAACTTCTTAAGGATTATGATATGAATGTGCATTATCACCCCGGTAAGACTAATATTGTGGCGGATGCTTTGAGAAAGGTATCTATGGGTAGCCTAGCTTATGATGATGGTGGTGATAAAAGAGGTGGCTAGGGAGGTTCATCAGTTAGCTAAATTGGGGGTTAGGTTTGAAGAAGTTGATAATAGTAGTGTTGTTATTTGTGGTGGTTCAAAATCTTTATTGGTCGATGAAGTAAGAGCAAAGCAAGACCTTGATCCTTCCTTGTTAGGATTGAAGGCCTTGGTTAAGGAGGGCAAGGTGGAGGTTTTCTCCCAAAAGGGAGATAGTGCCCTTAGGTACCAAGATAGGTTGTGCGTACCTTGTGTTGATGGCTTGATGGAATTGATCCTTGATGAAGCCATAATTCTTCTTACTCTATTTATCTCGGTTCAACCAAATGTATAAAGATTGAGAGATGTGTATTGGAGTTCAAGAGTAGTTAGGATGATCATCTTCCATGGATTGGGTTGCCTATGACAGTAGCTATCATTCTACCATCGGTATGGTTTCTTTAAGGATCTCTATGGTAAGCGTTGTAGATCACCAATTGGGTAGTTTGAAGTAGGAGAGATGTCCTTGTTGGGTTCGGATCTCGTTATAGATGCTACGGAGATATAGAAAGGTTGGGGACAGCCCAAAGTCGTCAAAAGTCCTATGTCGAAGTGAGAAGAAGAGAACTTGAATTTAAAGTTAGTGATTGGTGCTAATTGAAGGTTTCGCTCATGAGAGGTGTGGATTTCCTTGGTAAAGAGGGAATTGAATTCATGATTATTATGTCTTTATGAGGTGTTGAGAAAGGTTAGTGAGGTTGCACATAAATAGAAAGTTCCTATGGATATAGATATGGTTCATCTGGTTCTTCATATTTCTAGGATTGAGGAGGTATGTTGGTGATTCAAGTGTTATTGAACCTTTTAAGGTTGTGGCCATTGTAGAGGATGAGTTTACTTATGAGAAGTTCCGATGGAAAGTAGGGTGGATATGAGTAAATGTTGATTTTTGAGGGTGTAGTGTTCATCAAAGCCCATTGGGAGAATTGTCAAGTTGATAGTGTCTCTCGAGGAGCCGGAGTGGGCATGGAGGAGAAATATTCATACCTTTTTTATTCTATTCAAGCTTATGATAACACGCTTAGTCCTTTCATGATTCCAGATCTTATGTTTTAGCCCGTAAGTCATTTGCATTTATTTATGTTTATATTGAAGGGTTCATGGCAATTTTACATTTATGTTGTGATTTTGAAAGTCGTATCTTAAGTGTGTTGTTGCATTCTTGTTTGGGATGATTAGTTCATGATTACTCTTCTAATATATGTTTTTTTGACATTCCGGGATGAATATTCCCAAGGGGAAATAATGTAACCACCCCAAAAAGTACCCGAAAATGTGCCTTGAAAGTGATCGAAATTATATTTTCCATATATCTCAAAATTCGTACGTTATTTCGAAAATCTGACTTCATATTCTTATTTAAGGGGTAAAATTTGGGGAAAAAAGGATCTAACCCCAATTTCAGAGCGAACGATTCACAATTTCAATTTTTAGTGTGATGAATTCCAGAGAGCAGTCTGCTTTATAGGCGCGATGCGCCTCTGTACATTTTCTGACCAGATTTTCATGTTCGGCCTAAGACTTTTATGTCTTGGGCATAAGTCTTCCCACACATGAAAATACCTATACTGTCACGACCCAACCTATGGGCCGTGACTGGTACCCGATAGGGGCACCCAGATAATATTACCACATCAAACTCAAATTTTAGACACTTTATAATTTACTGAAATTTTGGCAGAGTTTCCTCTGTTTTTATGACTAACCACCTGAAATAGGAAATTCCAATAGATAGTACAAACATAGGTACAAATATATCCTTATAAATTTGGGCGGATAAGGTCACCGCTGCGGTTTTGTCGCCTAATAATTACAGTAGTCAACCATAATATTCAAACTGATGGTCATAACTCCCAAGCTCAGTATACAGACATAATATACAACTGACTAACATAGCCCAATACTCAC
>DF363829.1:41832-59849 GCA_000787875.1 Solanum virginianum | reverse complement strand
AATCCGGACCATGCACACCCCTAGCTATGAGGTTGCAGCCAAGGTGCCACTATGAAAACAAAAACAACTTATGATTATAGTTATAGCAGTGTTTGTATAATTCGCATAACACTTGTATACATTTGTATAATTCGCTATATAATTCATAAACTTTATATAACGTTTGTATATTTCACTATATAATTCATGCACAACGTTTGTATAATTTGTTATAAAATTCACAGTGTTTGTCAATTTTAATAGACAATTTTATTCGCGCATAACATTAATATAAATTGCGCGAATTATACAAAATTTAAATTATAATTACAATTAAATATTTATCGTGAATCATAATTAATTCAAACTATAGCTATATTAGCTAATGAACTAATATATATATATATTTATTTATCCGATCAGTTTTCCTAAAATTGAAATATGTATTTAGTAAAATAGTTAAAATGTACATAAATTAGTCTGGAAACTACTGTATAAAAAAAAAGTGGATGGAAGGTCTTTGTCAAGAAGACTATCTAAGAAGCACTAAGAAAGAAACCCTGGAAAAAATACATTAATTTCATCTTTGGCAGACTACTTGTCAGGCACTTCACCAATGACACAACAAGCAATTTCAATGTTTTTATCACACAAATTCTTTTCGAATAGTTTGGCGTGAGAAATAAAAATAACTTGTTATGGAATAATAAAATAGTAAAGAAATAAAATTTTAATATCTTATTTGGTTATTAAGTTTGGATAACTTATCCCACCATTTAAACTATAGCGATGGAATAACTTATTCCACCAAACGATGCCTTAACATTTTTCTAATTCCATCGTCACAATGTTTAATTAATTAAGATTAAAAATGAAGCTAAAGAGTTTATGTAAAAAATTGATCATTAATTGTGCAAAACAGGTATCCAAAATCAACAACAAACTCACTCAGTGGGGTTTAGAAAGGACAGACCAAATGCAAATCTTGCTCCAGTTTTCGGAGGTAGAGAAATGATTTCGAAAAGCATTTAGCTCAACTATCGCAACTGTCCCTAAAACAACATACCAAGTGAAATTCCATAAATAGGGTCTAGGGAGGGTAAAATATACGCAGACATTACCACTATCTCATAGAAATAGAGAGGTTGTTTCCGAAAGACCCTCATCTCAAAAGTATCATCTAGAAAGTTGATGCAATTGACCCTAAAAAGTAAAAAAAGTCACCAAATTCTTCTGCCCAATGCCCATAAATGAAGCAAAATCCTGGGCAAAAGAGAATTACTAAACAAGAGAACCATATATTTTCTTACTAGTAACAGTTGTGGTTCTAAAACCCAACCTTATAATTTTGTGACTTGTGTTAGAATACTAATAAGTCTGACCTTATTTACATAAACTTGTTCAAAGTTCTTATGAAGCTGCATGACAAAGTTAATCACATACATATCAATAATTTGACCGAGGCGAATCTTACCAAAAGAAGTAAATGTATGCAAACATGGCGAGAGTGCTTATTCCAGTCAATTTAGAAAACGTTGAGAAGTCATTCACGCATGTCCAAAACCATGCATAGTAAAAACCAGTTTAATAGTTGAAAGAGAAGTAAAATTATGTGTGTATGCATTAGCAAGTGTTTATGTGGGCGAGCGATACTTCAACAAAGGAAGGGAAAAGCTAGTCGGTCAATCACACAAGTCAAAAATCTTTCATTAGGAAAACCGCTTTAGTAATGGAAGAAGAAGACACAAAAGAGTAAGGAAGACCATATTACTTCTTCAACCGAATTCTTATCTTTGCTCAGCCGGTTGTTGTTATTTTTGCTGCCCTATTTGTTGTTCTAATTTTTGGTGTTTAATCTCAGAGCATGAATTGAAATCTTCTTCGCCCACAAAAATAATGATGAAATGGCATATTAGCATTTCTCTTTACAACTTAAGTAGCGGGCACTGAGACGTTAATGCTATGGCACTTTCTACTTATCATCACTCTAAACTGCGTTCTACATAACCACTGCTAAATGCTATAGCACATTACATGTATATATACATCAATACACAGGTAGGTTAAACTTCTTTATACTCTATGACACTTGCACAATATTTCGTCAATTTCATCTGTGTTTAAACAAGAAAAGCATAATAGAGACAATGAGGTCTGTGCTTAATTCTCTCTGTCCTCCAACATGGGCCTTTTGTCGGAAGTATAGGCTACATGAGAAATAACATGCAACATATATGCCACAAAATTCTCAGAGAAGTGGGCCTACCTTCCATCCAAGCCAAGAATTAACAATGTATTCTTTTCATGACCAAAAGTAACAATGTACTCGGAATCTCCAGGCAATCTGAATTGAGCCACAGACCATTCTGAGCTAAAATACTTTGGAAGTACTCCTGCCAAAATGAACTCCAAATTCAACGACTGAGAAAAGTAACAGGAGCTATGAAGTTCTCGACTCAAAGCTTCATGTTGAACATTTTCAAGGCCATTTGGGAGAAGCAAAACAGAATACTATTGAGTATGCATGTGAATTTACAGTGCATGGCATAGCCAGTCACAAGTCCGATAAAAGAGGAGGCTGTGATTGGGACCAACAACTTTAAAAAGTTATTATAAAATGCAGCCCCAACTCTGTGATTAAGGTGTAGATGATTGATGCATGTGGATCGCCAAAGTCAAAGACAAATCCTTTTCCATTTAAGCAACCTTATTACAATGAATTAATCACCTCTAATGATCCTCCAATATATCAGAGAAATTACATGAAACCTCAATTCGTTAGATTCAAATAAAGCAAAATTTTCCAGGCAAAACCTATGCGCTAACACAGATCCTCCATTATTAGTCTCCAGATGCATGAAAGTTAATCTATATAATTGCAAATGTGGGTGTTTAAAAAAGTTATGAATAATACTACTGTACTAGAAAAGGTTACAATTAAACAAGTATTAACTCCACCTTGAGGTTAGAAATATTTAACTGTGACTGTAATAAATAGACCAAGGAGGCAAACACTTCTGTGCAGGAGAGGTTCAGGGGTATGTAAGATGTCCATTCAGTACAGGGAAGAAAGGTTTTTATAGGACTGGTATCTCAATTCTCATATGAGGTGCGAATGAGAAGAATAATGCAGAATTTATAGAACCCCTGAAATTTAAAAAATGACTTGCCTGATGTTAGGACATAGTTTTATTAGATATTTTAGGGGAAGGGGAATGTTAACGGAGAACGAGTGAACTAACATTCACAACGACAGAATCTAATCTAGAGGGTAACCCAAATTGAAAACCTTTTTGTGTAAAAAGACGAGACAAAAGATGGGAAAAGAAAGAGCCAAGTTAGTAGCAGTGCTATTTCCCTTGGTTTGGTCTATATATAAGAAAACTCCTCTATATTCAACAGAGAGGAAGAAACAAATGTCATGTACTCCGTAATTGCACAGCAAGAAATCTAAAAAGTTATATTGAAATAAATTAGTGAATCATGAGTTTGCTTTTCCCCCCTACTCTTTATTTGAACTCCGTTGAATCATATGCTTTATATGTTTCCAAGCTATAAAGAGAACTCCATTATGGGTGGGAAAGGGTTACAAAAGCTTGATATTTCTAGAGCTTGGTTGATGGCCCCATAAAGAAGTTTAAATGCAAGGGACAATTTAGATACAGCAAGGTGACAACCTAGAGAGTTGTCCTTTTGGCAACAGTTAATCTGAAGTGTATCATGGAAGATTAAGTTGGGGTTCTCATGGAGAGATATTAAGCAAGTAGGCTGTTGCCGTCTATGCTAACTGCTTTTGGAGCATTTGTCAGCTGAACAAGCCCACTACTGTTAATATCATTCAAAGAATATTTGCATGTGATAAGTTGCCGTAGTTTCTTCTATAAGCTCATTGTCAGGACATTCATCCCTAATGTTGAACAACACTTACAAGACATCCAGATCAAAGGTCAAATAATTAGTGTTCATGATGGAATTCCACACAACTGCTTGCAACACACACACGAGCATGCACGCACGCGCGCACACACACACACACACACAGAGAGAGAGAGAGAGAGAGAGAGAGAGAGAGAGATCAGAAAATCTAAATGTGTATCAGAAAGGAACCTTATACCTTTGATGAAGGAGAGTCGGGAACTAGATGCAGCCACACGGAAATTAGGAGTAGTTTTTCTCTTATCCTGATTCCCCAGATTGACCTTTAGCCTAAAAACATGAACTGTGCCTTTGTCACTAGAGACTGCTAGCCACTGAGCAGTTGGATTGAATGAAACACTGTGAATTTCTGCTCTATCAGCACCTCTCCTTACCTGGATCATACATGCCATGTGATTTACCAAAACTAGATATCTCAAAAACACTATTTAATTGGTGCAAGGGAAAGTTAAAAGACTCAATCTATTGTCATTTATGTGTATGGATTAAGTAGAATACCTTAGCAAACAAAGTAGGCAAAGCAAACCATGAAAATAAATATTATACAATCTACCTCCAATATGTCAATGGATAACAATGGTAATGAAACTTGTAATTATGGGAGAATATGAAGAATTAAAATAAGATATAAGGAATTGGCAAAAATTAACAACATTATATTCTTTTAACTCTACATCCACTACGATATAAAATAGGTGATAAAGAAACATCTAGCTTTCCTTCATTCTAGAACTGTTCATGCAATATCCAGATTTGACCCAAATGGAGGTTGACAAGGAATGTTGCAAGCCAAAGGCACATATGAATGAAGATTTATATAGAAGAAGAAAAGTCTACATCCAGCTTTAATAAATTAGAATATGTTAATAACCAAAGGTAACAACATCCAAAATCTTACCTCCTGTAACAATGTACCATCCTGTGTGCTGAAAATCCGGATAAGAGTACCCTTGATACTTGCAGTTGCCAGCACATGCCCCTCATGACTGAGAGCAAAAGATGCAATCCTAGAATCATGGGCAAAGATAAACTTGGTCCTTTTTGATGTGAAACCCTCAACCCGAACTTGACCATTTTGTAACCCAGGGCACACCAGCACAGGTGATACAGCTGTTTGTGAAATTTCACATAGTCCACTTGGGTTTGAAATTGTTTCTATCTGGTGGACGAGCTTCACATCAGCAAAATTATATATGTATATCTTCTGCTCAAGTATAACTACGATGCAGTCCCGTCGAAGCCGCACACTGCGCACAGCTGACCTGAAACGGAGCTCTCCAATGCAGCGGCTCTGATGGTCATCCCAAATTATGACCTTATTTCGAGGGTATTGTGGATTATCTCCATTTCCCACGAAGACTAGTATATTGCTGCTGAAGAGCATCTCAACAATTCCAATTCCACCTCCATTATCAAAGTATCGTCGAAACATCTCACAGAAAGGGTCACAACTATAGACACTAATGCCACAATCAGTGCCAATGGCGAAGCAGCTACCATTTTGATTGAAGGAAACGTGGTATAGAGTTGAGATTGGTTTATCAATGAAACGGTTAGGGCATGGATTAATCTGCTTAGGATCATTATCCACCTGTTCAACAGCAGCTTGTTGTGACTGAAGCTGTTGTTTGTCTTGTTCCTCTAGTTGCTCTAAGAAAGGCTGATGCATTGGTGACGAAAACTTTGACTTAGTACTTGGGTGCTGAAATGGTGGGGGGAAAGGGGAAACAGTGGCCATGGACAGGGATTAGGAAGAAATCTTAGAGAGGTATAAAGCTTAAGTTTTAAGATAAATGGATAATGTTTTCTATCTGATACTCACACCACATAGACGGTCATCAATCTGCATCAGAAAGACAACATGTAAAACTAGACGCATTATTATCAAACTGATGAGATCTGAGACTAAACTTGATCTCAGCCAAAAGGTCAAGAAAGACATAAAAATAGATCGATATGCAAGCATTGATTAATACATCTTCAAAAGGAAAAAAAATAGAAAGATAAATGCTACAACACAATCAAAAGCAGTCTTTTCATTAAGATATGCTAAACAGACTCAATTGGTTCTCCCTAATGGTTGCCACACACTGTTCTTCCTAGTTACTTCTGTTTTATTGACAATATAGGGACTTCTAAGGGATAATAAAATGATGAATAAAGGGACATCCTCGTTAAATGGGGCTCGGACACTTATCCTATTGTACTTAAAACATCAAAGGATTTCAGCCTAGTTCAATCAACTAATAGACCTCAACACTGATAGAAGTAGACTCAATTGAAGTGATATCAGAACAATACAAACAAACTATTTCCTTAAAAGATACTATTCGACCAAATAATACTTAAAATATTGGGAGTTGTGGGACAAATACTCCATCTGCACTTGTAGGGTCTGTTTTCCTTTTCTTATTCTTTCTTCAACATATATAATTTTGCTCCCCTTAATCATACAATCAGCGCCAAAAATAGCAGCAAATACACATTCCAATAAATACCCAGTAGCCTAATTTCCTAATTTAATCAAGTCACTAATCTCAACAAACAAACAAAAAATATACTAAACTCATTAAGCTTCTTCAACAATAACTTTTCGATTCTACAATAAACAAAACTGTACTGGGTTTCCCAAAAAAAAAAAATTCAAAACAAAATCATGAAAAAACCCAGTATCCTGCTCACTATTAACGAACAAAATCACCCAAAAAAAAAAACTGAGCTGATAAAGTTTCTTCATCCATAACTTTTTGATCATACAACAATAAAACCTTACTGGGTTATCGAAAAAAAAAACATGAGCATAACAAGAAAACTTTGCTTGATTAACGTGAAACCCAATTTACTAAAACCATTAATCTCAACTTCAAAAAAAAAATTCTGAAAAAATGCAGAAAAGAATCAATGATACAGTAAACAGCTACTAATACTTACATTAAAGATTATTAAACAAAAAAAATTCGCATTAATGGAAGAGTGAAGCTTACGTGATGAAGAGGGATTTTGGGGTTTTGCTTTGCAGGGAAGGGAAGGGAAGGACTGAGACAATTTTCTCAGTTGTATTTGAAGTGAAAAATAATTTAATTTATTTATTTTTTACGAGAATATTTGAATTAGGAGTCTTGATGGATAAGAATTATTTTTTTATCGAAAAATATTAAAAATATATCTAAATTTATTTAATTTGGATGACACCTCGATCTCCTATATGTAAAATAGTTAGGATTAGTTCATATAGAGATTCTCCTTTGTCTAATCCCCGGCTAGGTTCATCCACTTAGCCAAATATGAATATGTTCGGTGAGCTTTAGTAATATTGTTAATCAATTTGATAATAAGTATTGTCGTGAATTAATAGTTTTGTTTAGGAATTATTGATAACTTTAATATATACTTTTTTTATTTAACTAACTGAACTTAAATACACTTCTTATCTTATGCATAAAGTTAATAAAAAATTATGCGGATAAATAAACATATACTAGTTAATTAGCTAATATAGCTATAGTTTGAATTAATTACGGCTCACGACAAACACCTAATTATAATTAAAGTTTGAATTTTGTATAATTATATAAACGTTGTGCGCCACTATAGAAAAGTTGTGCGTGAATTAAATTGTATAGTGAAATACACAAACACTGTGAATTGTATAGCAAATTATACAAATACTGTACACAAATTATATAGCTAAATATACAAACGCTATATAAAAACTATGAATTATACAGCGATTATACAAACATATACAAATGTTACGGGAATTATACAAGCGCTACTAGAACTATAATTACGAAATATAATCACTCAAACTATAACTATGGAGTATAATTAAGGTATTTTTAAGTAGCTATATGCAAAAATTCCTCCAAAGTTGAATAGGCAAAATGATCAAAATATTTCTTAATATATAGGTAATGCTTTATTTTGGTCCTTAATATATTTTACTTAATCAAATGTATTCATTTTAGTTGTTATCCTAAACTTAACAAATTTATAAGGAAAAAAGTATCTTTCGATCTATTTTTTAATGTTCGTTTTTTTAATTTATCTTATTTCAAATAAATTAAGTTACTTCCGCTTGGGCCATAAGTGTATGTAATTAGTTACAAGTTTTAATTATTATTTTTATTAAGAAAAGTTTTTTTTTTAAATATTGATAAATTTAGTATTTATAATAATTAACGAAATTTTCATAAATTTACCAATTACGATATAATACCATCCAATCAAACTAAACAATGAAATTATCATTGAAAAATAGCAAATCATATAGTCTATCCAGGCAAATTATCGTATTATACTTTACAACACCATATCATACCATATATTATAAAATTGTGGCAAACCATCATCCAAACATAGGGAAATGGTCTATTTAGCCATGTAAGATAAAATTATGATGTTAAATCATATGAGATGAAGTAAAGGTTTTGTTTGAACGTGCAATTTGAATCATATTTTTTTTAATCATAAATATAAAAATCTTATAGGCCGTGAAAACTATCAAAATTGCCCAATTTTTTTATACAATCTCATCAAATAAATAAAAGTTCATAATAAAAGTTCATAACAAAAGTATGATACAATATCACAAAGTTATTCTTAGACAAAATACATCATTTATTGATCAAACTTTAATTAAATAAGAAGGTAAAATTAAGCATAAATTGTAACAACAACAACAACATACCCAGTGAAATCCCACAAGTGGGGTCTGGGGAGGGTAGAATATACGCAGATCTTACCACTACCTAAGTAGAGAGGTTGTTTCCTAGGAATCCTCATCTCAAAACCCATAAGTAGAAAGGACTAGCTATGACCAGAAGTAAAAGAAAGCACATGACAATACGAAAATATAATACAATTAATACATAAACAACAAAATAATGACAACACATGCACTCCTTCTTTGCACATATCCAAACCATCGCAGTCTCGCTTCCCTCATCTTCCCAGCCACCGGGGCCACCTTTAATTTCTCTCGAATAGTCTCATTCCTAACCTTGTTGCTCCTGTTGAGTGGCAAGCCTCACATCACAGTTTGCTTCATCCATCTCAACACTGAATTTGTACTCCAAGTATTCAGTTTTGGTTCTGCTCAACTTGAATCCTTTGGATTCCAAAGCGTGTCTCCAGGCTTCTAGCCTGTCGTTAACTTTAGTCCGGGTCTCATCAATCAGTACTATGTCATTTGCAAATAGAAAATTAAGCATAGATTGTAGTGTACTATATTTATTGAATCGTTTATTGGTCAACGTCATTAGTAACTATATTATCATATTCATATTTCAAGATTATTTCATCACTTATTTGATATATTTCCAAAAATTATGTACATATAAAATAGTGTGTATTTTTTTTAAAAAAAAACCAGAATATAAACTTGTGAGTCAATTTTTGTATTTGAAAACTGTGAAATTATGATATAAGATTCCCAAATCAAATTTTTTGGAGAATTTGTAATCATATATACAAATACCGATTTCATCTTATGAATTTGTGAGTCAATTTTTATATTTGAAAATTGTGAAATTATGATATGAGATTTTCAAATTAAAATTTTTGAAAAACGTTGATTTCATCTCATTATTTTGAATCGCGTGATGAAAATCTTTTGTCCAAATGCCTACTAAATTTTATTTTTCTTTTTAAATTGAACTAAAAAGGAAAATTTATTAAATAAATTAATACCTTTTTAGATATTTTTATAATATATGGAAAGAATTTTAAATTGTCAAATGTATACAAGTTGAAGTCTAATGCCCAAAATATCCTTAGATTCCTAGTTCTAATCACAATGGGACTAGTCACTTTTCTGGAGAAAGTTCATCCATGTTAGAATGGATAAAATCTTAAAATGAATCTGATAAAAAAGGAAGAAGAAATACTACTTAAAGAATCTGTTATCATCCTCATACGTTTTGTCAGCTCCAGCATTGACAACTCTGGTCTTCCCATATATATACACACACAAAAAAACAAAAGAAGAATCAACAGATCTGCAGAATTATCCTTTTTGTATTCTCTATTCAAGCAATCTTTCAAAAGGGTATGTTCTTTTCCCCCTTTTCAATTCATTATAATTTTGCCCCCTTCTCATTCAAGAATATAAGGGTTTTTATCTTTTTGATTATTCTACTTTTGGGTATAATTCAGATGACCCCATCTTTTCAAAGTTTGGTTCTTTTTAGTATTAGACACCTTATAGTCTGTTTCTTGTTATAGTTGAAGTAATAACTTGTTTGATTTTTCTGCTAAATTTTAATGAAAATGGTATTTTTGAGTATTAGACACCTTATAGTCTAAATTTTGATGAAAATGGTATGTTTGGGAGTAAGATGTAGTTGTTGTTGTTGTAGGTAGTTGTTGAAAGGATATGTTCTTTTTCCACTTTTGCAATTCATCAACATTGGCTTAAGATATTCACTGTTTGAATGTGTATGATTTTACCCCTTTTAGTTTCAAGAATTTAAAGAGTCTTTTCCTGGGAGTTTTATCTTTTTGATTGTTCTACTTTTGGGTACAATTCAGATGACCCCAACTTTTTAAAGTTTGGTTCTTTGTAGTATTAGACACCTTGTAGTCTGTTTCTTGTTATAGTTGAAGTGATAACTTGTTTGATTTGGTTGTAAATTGGGATTTTTCTGCTAAATTTTGATGAAAAATGGTATTTTTGATTTCCTAAACTTGTTTGGGAATAAGATGTAGTTGTTGTTGTTGTTGTAGGCAGTTGTTGAAAGGGTATGTTCTTTGTCCACTTTTGCAATTCATCAACATTGGCTTAAGATATCCACTGTTTGAATGTGTATGATTTTACCCCCTTTTAGTTTCAAGAATTTAAACAGTCTTTTCCTGGGAGTTTATCTTTTTGATTGTTCTACTTTTGGGTATAATTCAGATGACCCCATCTTTTCAAAGTTTGGTTCTTTTTGGTATTAGACAACTTATAGTCTGTTTCTTGTTATAGTAGAAGTGATAACTTGTTTGATTTGGTTGTAAATTGGGATTTTTCTGCTAAATTTTGATGAAAAATGCCATTTTTGATTCATATAGCCGACCCCAGACTTGTTTGGGACTTTGATGTTGTAGTTGTTGTAGGTAGTTGCAGAAAGGGTAGGTTCTTTTTCCACTTTTGCAACTCATCGACATTGACTTAAGATATTCACTGTTTGCATGTGTAGGATTTTACCCCCTTTTACTTTCAAGAATTTAAACAGTCTCTTTCTGGGTGTTTATCTTTTTGATTATTCTACTTTTGGGTATGATTCAGATGACCCCATCTTTTCAAAGTTTGGTTCTTTTTAGTATTAGACACCTTATAATCTGTTTCTAGTTGAAGTGATAACTTGTTTGATTTGGTTGGAAATTGGGATTTTCTGCTAAATTTTGATGAAAAACCGTATATTTGATTCATATAGCCAACCCCGAACTTGTTTGGGACTGAGATGTAGTTGTTGTTGTGGTAGGTAGTTGTTGAAAGGGTGTGTTCTTTTTCCACCTTTGCAATTCATTAATATTGATTTAAAATGTTCATTGCTTGATATGTAGCATTTGGTATGTTTTTCTTGTAGTGATCACTTGTTTGATTTGGTTGTACATTGTGATTTTTTTTTGTTAAATTTTGATTGAAAAAATGTGTATTTTGGATTTACTATGATGATGATATAATATAAGCTTAAATGACAAAATGAGAATTCATATAGTCTACCCAAGTTGGGAGTGAGACATAGTTGGTGTTGTTGTAGGTAGTTGATGAACACTTTGCAATTCATCGACGTAGACTTAAGATGTTCAATGCTTGATGTGTATATTTTCACCCCTTTTCTTTCAAGAATCTAAACAGTTTTTCTCGGGTGCTTATCCTTAGATAGGAGCTTATGGATAGTACAAATTAGGGTAGAAGATCAGCAGGTAGTTGAGTCATGAATGGTGTCTCGCTTATCCTTCCATACTAGTAGTCATAGTAGTACTTTTGTAGTTTCTTGTCTTTTTGATTTCTATTACTATTTGTTGATTCTTATACTTCGATCATCATACTATTTTCTTGTAGTTATTGTACCTTTTTCAGATTGTTTTGTCATGCCTTGATTACTGCTTTTGCTGTGGTTTCTTCCCTCTTGCTATTTTCTTTAGCCGAGGGCTATCAAAATTCGGAAACAACCTCTCTACCTTCGAAAGTAGGGGTAAGGTGTGCATACACGCTACTCTCTTCAGACCCCACTGGTTATGTTGTTGTTTTACTATTGGGAACAATTTAGATAAGCCCATCTTTTCAAAGTTTGGTTCTTTTTAGTTTTAGAACTTTATAATCTATTTCTTGTTACAGTTGAAGTGATAACTTGTTTGATCTGGTTTTATATTGGGCTTTTCTGTTGAATTTTGATGAAAAAAATTGGTTATTTTGGATTTTGAAATTGTGTAGGTAGTCACCGAATCTTTGGAGGTCCAATGGCGATTGGTATGAAACAGATGTCTATGATAATAGCAACTCTTGGTGTTTTATCCTTTATATTTGGAGTTATCGCTGAAAACAAGAAGGTTAGTTGAATTAGTCCACTGTGACAATTCTTGTAAATCCTGTACTTAATCTTTTGCCTGCTATGTCTTATCCTTTGATTGCCTGAATTTCGTACGATATGTTCGCCAGGTTCCTCTTGTGTGTGTGTTTTCGTTCTTTTTCTAAATGGATTTCATGGCAGTGGGTGTGCATCTCAATCTATATATATACCTACTTTTGGAAAATCTACACATCCATGAATGTGAGATAAGTTGAATAATGCTTACCAAAAATCGTTATTATTATGAGCAAACTGTTTTTTCTGGTAAATTAAAAGTGAAGAAGCAATTGAATATAACCAAAAGTCGTTATTTCTTGATTGTCTCCTTCCATACTTCTGGGGTGTTTGTTTTCAGCATGGCTTCTCCAATGTTGTATTTCCTTTCCATACTTATTTTGATATGCATTACTTGAGTCGAGGGTCTATCAAAAACGTCTCTACCTTCACAAGGTAGGGGTAAGGCTGCATACACAATACACAACCACCCTCCCCGGACTCTACTTGTGGCATTACGCTGGTATGTTGTTGTTGCGTATTTGTGGTGTGTCAGCGCACTGTGGCAGTTCCCAAGTAATATAACACTTTTAATGTGTTTGTATATTGTGAAAATTGAAAAATATACCGTGTCCGAACAAAAAAATGTTATTCCTTCTTAATTTCCTGTCAGAATAGTGGAGATATTTAAGCATCATTGATAAGTGGATGTGCTAACTATCAGTCAAATGTGTTGTAGGTTTTTTTACTTCTCCTTCCTTATTTTTGGACTTTTTTTGGATATTTTATTGCAGCCTGCAGCTGGGACTGCTATATCAGGAAAAGGCGTTGTTATCTGTAAATACAAGTCTGATCCTACTGTTGCCTTGGGCTATTTGTCTTTTGTTTTTCTTGCTGCATCTGCTGCGGCCGGTTTCCTATCTTTGTTTTATCCTTATCAAGGAAAGAAAATTCCACAAGCAGCTTTGCTAAGAAACACTAGTTTCGTAGTGTTCCTAAATATTGCATTGTAAGTACTCTTCAACTTGCTTTTCCCTATTTCATTATGTCTTGCACAACGTCTTCATTTACCTTCTTCTTAATCCTTGTTCATATCCCTATTTGTCTTCCTGTTGGCTGTTTTTGTCCTGAAGTCGGTAAACACATCATCGTAGGCGACATACTTCTTGTTCCTTTGATCATCATCATCTACAAATAATAGCATTAATATCATTTAGGAAGTGCAGCTCTTCGACATATAGATGAATATCTGATGAAGTGATGATTTTTTTTAAAAAAGAATCCAATACCAACTAATTAAGACATGTAAAAAGGTGGAAATGATCCAGGATATTTTCTCCTAAATCAAAATGCTGAACGCGGTCTTTAATACACTTTAAGCAAGATGATTCGAACTGCACACAAGATATTTAACCCCCTGCCGAAAATAAGGTTCATTTCGAGATACTTAACCTGTGAAGATTCAATAGTGATAGTTCAGTTAGAAAAAAGGAACGACGGATAGTTGGGGATGTGTGAAACTCGCGAAAAAGTGGTAGTTCAGGTGTCATTCGTTGAAGAAAGGAATAACTGATAGTTGAAGTGTGTTTAATTCATAGATGGTGATAGCTTAGGAATGATAATTGGGGTCTGAAACTCGCGGAAAAATGGTAGTTCAGGTGCATTTTTGACTACCTACCAACTGTTCAATTTATATGGACCATAAACGCGACTGAGTTCGCTGCCTTTGTTAGGGGATAGGAATCTTATCATCATTTATCTACTTTTTCTATTTTTCTGAACCTTATGGTTCTTTTTTGTGATTTTCCGTTGTTGATTCAAAGGGGCACAACTGGTTTAGCAGCAGCGTTGTTGTTGTGGCCTACAATCTCTGAGCAACTTCACATCTCATCCCATAAAGCAAAAACGGTCGAACCACCATTTTGTACAATTTACCTTTAAGTTTAGGTAGTATTTTCTTATTAGGTCTTCTAGGTGGAGGTGCCTTCTTATCTCTTGATTCTGCCTTCTTCTGGTTGGTTGCTCTGATGTTAGCTGATAACGCTCGCGAGGATTATTTCCAAGAAACGGATGTCAAGGACGAGCTGAAAGCATGTTATGCAGATGATGAAACTATCAAGACTAGTGCTTAAAGTTAAATATACACTATTATCCTACTCTCTTTGTTATTTCTGCTGTTGCGAAATGAACTTCCATCTGTAAAAAAAAAAAAGATTTCCTGCCTTTCTAAGTATCATTGTGGATTCATTAAGGTAAAAAATGCTATCATTATGGATTGTGTTTTGTAGCCTCTGCATGCATGGTGAGCCTTTGACCCTTCTTCGGACCATGCACATAGTGGGAGCTTAGTGCAACAGGTTGATAATCACCTCATTTCTTGAAATCGAATCAAAGTTGCTCCTAAAGTTATGCGAAATGGTCCAAATATGTCTTCGTTAATATCATGCTCTTGTTACGAAAGAAATGGGGTATATTTGCCTTTATTGACTGACTAAATTGAACGATGTGATTTCTTGTTATCATGTCAAAAGGTTTATAAAAAAAATGATTACGTTTGTTATTGAACTATGCAAAAACAACAACATGTCGAGTGAAGATTGGGGTCTAGAGAGGGAATAATGTAGGCATGTCATATCACTACCTCACAGAGATAGAGAGGTTGTTTCCAAAAGACTCTCATCTCACAAATCATCTCAAGTAGCAGAAAATACTAGATATAAAACGACTAAAATGAACGACAAATGAAAATATATAGCTATTAGCGACAATAAAGTAAAAAAAATAAATGACAAATAATTACAACACAATATATAATGACATGACTACTAACCTAATAACCCAAGGCTTCTAACTTTCTACTCTAATATGTGACCTCCACTCCTTTCTATCTAAGATCATTTCCTCGGTGATACGAAGTTGCGTTATATCTTGTCTAATCACCTCCCCCAATACTTTTTCGGTCTACCTCTACCCCTCCGTGTAACTCCTAAATCCATTCGTTCACACTTCGTGACAGGAGCATCAACACTCACCTCTAACTTCCCCCGAATGATCTCATTCCTAATCTTATCCCCCTGATGTGTTTACATATTTATCTCAATATTCTTATTTTCGCGACTTGTATTTTCTGAACATGTGAGTTTTATTTGCACAATGTTGATAATGTCATCTCTTGTGGATGAATAAATAATTTTATTCTTGCACCATTTTTTTTTGTAGTATATTAAAGATAAAATATATAAATGCCTCTATAGATGCTTTTACAACCTGTTGAAGGTGTAGATTCGTCTACATAATCTAATTGCCTCTATTTTTCTAAAAATGATTTAAAAAGTTCCATATTCCCAATGGTATTACCTTAATTTATTTTGTTTCTAGAAGGACATATACAAATATTTTTCTAAAAAAAATTAAAACAGTCAATATAATTTTAGGACTTTTTTTATGCTTGAATCAATTTATTGTGTGTATTTGAATTATTCATGACTATTTGTTACTTTTCATCAATAAAAGATAATCAAATAATTTTTCTCTACTAAAACTATGATAGCTTGTAATTCCTAATAAATAATAAACTCCTAAACTTTATTCCATGAAAGTTCAAATATATTAATAGTAATTTAGCATAACTTTTTTGAAAAGGAAATTCCATTAGATGTAGATTGATTCTTTAATTTTGCTCCTTTCTTGTCGGAAATATTTTTTTCTAATCACCTCTTCAAATATTTTTTCGATCTATCTCTACCTCTTCATGTTGCTCTTAACTCTAACCTCTCGCACCTTCTAACAGTAGCGTTGACATTTCTTCTCTACACATGCTTAAATCATTAATAGTCTTGCTTCTCTCATCTAGTCTGCTATAGAGATCGCCCCTAACTTCTCCCAAATGATTTCATTCCTAATCTTGTTACTCATAGTATGTCCACACATCCATCTCAACATTCTCATCCCTGCAACTTGCATCTGCTAAGCATGTAAGTTTTGACTGAACAACACTTCATCCCATAAAGCAAAAACGGTCGAACCACCATTTTGTACAATTTACCTTTAAGTTTAGGTAGTATTTTCTTATTACACAATACTTCTTTATTCTTACTCAAACTATTTGAGCCATAAGTATGAAGTCGACTTTATTAGGAAGCTTCTTTTATCCTTAATATAGATTCTTCCACCATGAATCTAAATTTAATTAAACCTAAAGAGACCAAACATTGTGTAGAACACAATCACATTTTATCGAATTTCTATAATCAAGAAAAAAGATAAGAACTATAATTATGACAAACAAAAACAACATATTCAATGTAAATAATATTTGAAGAGAGTGAAATATACGCAAATTTTATTCCTGCTTTGAACAAGGTAGACAGATTATTTTCGATAAGATCATCAGTAGGGATTGCAACGGGGCGGTGCGAGGCGGGTGCCGGGCGGGTTTAGAGTTGTACGGGGCGGGTTGAAGTAGCTATTTTTTAAAATTAATCCGGGGGGTGAGGGTGGGGGGCGGGTTGTAGGTTTAAAAAATCATATAGGAATTCGAAGAAAATTAAATATTTGTAATTAGTAAAAATCAAGGATATAAATTTTTTATATTAAATATTTTTCTAAACTTTAAATTAGACATGTCTAATAAATTATTAGTTGTTAAAATGTTAATTAGAAATTTGTAATTAACGATTAAGAAACAGTTATTGAAATGTCAATTAAAAATAGTTAATTAGTGAAAAATAAAAAAATAAATTTTAATTTTTCATATTAAATTCAATTTAAAAAATAAAAAAATTTAAAAATTTAAATGGGATGAATTTATGCGGGGTGGAGATGAGTTAAAAATGAAAAAAATCATCATACAAAACAGAACAATTTTTGAAAATTATGAATTAAACTCAACCTGCCTCGCACCTGCCCCATCATCGTCCCTAATTATCGGGTTGCATATTTGACCCGCAAGGACCAACTTGGAGCGAAAACGTCCAAATTAATTCTTCCAATCTTATGAAAATTATTTTTTTATTCTTTAAAATATTAAAAAGAGGAAGAATATTTTGCTTTTTCTTTTTCTATAAATTTTTGCGTAGATCGAAAGACATTGTTTTCAATCCAATTCCCGCCGATCAAAATTCCGGTGAGAACAATCATTCGACGATGGCCGGAAAATCCAGACCTAAGCCATTGAGTGTTTACCTTTATATTCCGAACATCATCGGTAAGTTATTTCTCTTTCAAATTTTTGTTTGAACACTCTCACTCGTAATATTTATTTATTTATTTGTAAAATTTGATGTATTGGAGAACCGAAATGATGAACTGGAAAGCTGAACGGAGTTCTATGTTTGTTTGTCGAGATTTGTTGAAAGCAAATCTTCCATGTGAGCTTGCTGCTGCGTCATTTTGGTTGTTATCCCTAAATTTTGGCATTTATTCATTGATTTTTTTCTCTTTTCGGAGACGATGTTTATCTTATTTTTCGTTCTGTTTGTAATATTATTTTGATGTAGATTTTGTTAGGATTTCTCTTTCTGGTAATTATGATTCATGTCTCTTTTGATC
>DF363829.1:2796-41754 GCA_000787875.1 Solanum virginianum | reverse complement strand
TTTTGATCGGTAATATGCTGAAAATTTTCAACTAGGAAAGTTGTTTGGTGATGCTACCTACTAGTGTTTCGCGTGGAACACTAACACAAACCTATTTGAATTTGTTGGAATTTTTGTTTTTAGCAATATACAAGTACGGGATGTTATGTTAGGCTTTCCATATTATTTGCTATGTCCTATTTGCTGTTGTATCCACTTTTTCAACTGCTTTGTCATGTGTTACTTGAGCCAAGGGTCATCCGGAAATAATCTCTCCATTTCAGTGAAATCGGGGTAAGGTTTGCGTACACTCTAAAGTCTAACCTCGACAGACCTTACTTGTAGGAATAGATTAGATATGTTGTTTATGTGTATACAAGTGATAGAAATGAAATTGGCTCTGGTTTTCTTTAAGCACTTCACTTCTCCTTGGTGTTTGATTTTCACTTTTTACACTTCAATTCTTCTAATGCTTGATTCTCATTTGTTTGCGTAAGAATTACTTTGCTAAACTGCAAATTGTTGTGCTCCGATGAAATTAGGCAATTAGTTCATTATTCTTTTCCATGATGCTCTTGTGGCTGTCTTATTAACCAAGTAACAAGCTCTACCTTGTGTAGTTATGAATTTCTTGTTTTGAGAATGGAAGGAAAAGAGAAAAAGAAAATCCTTATGGTTCTTTTATTAATATCAAAGCTTTGCATTCCATGTGGATGCCAAATATTTAACTTCCACTATCTCTTTTTTGGGATTTACATTTTTCCTTTAACGTTCTTGCACTATGTTGGTTGCACCCTTAATCCGGCCCTAATTAATTGCTTTATTTGTCGGGTTTACTTTCAACTTGATCCAGACTGTATGTATATATTTCTCTTCCTCTCAGATTCATAGATGTTTTAATAGTTTATTTGTGTATCTTTTATATATATATATATATATATATATATATATATATATATATATTAAATATTGTAGATTTTGGTTTGAGATTACTGTCAACTCTACTAAAACTCAGAAAAAGAACTCCATTCAAACAAATGCCACTTAAGAAACTCTTTGGATGTCATAGTGGGTATATAGATCTGTTGTACTGAATTGGTTTTTACACATGTTGGATGCAGGTTACCTGAGGATTTTGATGAATTGTGTTGCATTTGCTGTGTGCTTTGTGGACAAAAAGCTATTTTCGCTTCTGTATTTTGTTAGGTGAATACCCTTGATTTTATGATTTCGTTTGGAGTGTATAGAAGTGGGATTGTTGGTTAATTGAGTTTTCTGTTTTCAGTTTCGTCTGTGATGCTTTGGATGGTTGGTTTGCTCGTAAATTCAATCAAGGTAAGAGTTTTCCTTGTTTTATGTTTGATCGGTACGATTTCTTCTGGGTGTGTGATAGTCTCAGTCCTTGATCTGCTAGGTTTATAGTTTATTATTGCAAATGACAGGAGTTGAAATGCCAAAGTGACAAGGTCCAATTTCTGTCTCAATTCAGACAAGGTTTTGCAAATCTTTGGAAGTAAAACTTATATATTCAGGGAATATATTTAGGGAATAGTCAATGAAAAAATTGTGGACTAGCAAAATAGTAACGTTGTCATATAAAATGGACAAATGGGGTTTTTTGGATTTGGTAAACCCCACCCTCACCTACATCTTGGTTGGAAGTGTGCTCATATGTGAAGAACACATGGAAGCAAGTCATATTTTGAGCAAATTGGACCATTCCTCATTCTACATTCAGCTCTCTGCCAGGGAGAACAGTTGTAAGAAAGGGAAAAAAAATTGAGAAATGGAGAAGTAATTAATTCTGGGCATATTCTTCTTTATTTTGAGATGTTAGAATTCAAGAATTGAATAAAGATTATGTGCTAGGGTGATGGTGAATAAAGGCAACCCTCCTTTATCTGAGATTAGAACCGGCTACAATTTTTAAAGCTCAGTTAGGCAGAAATGAAAACATTCCTTAGATTAAGTTATCAAATTTAAGGTATCAACAATGGATCTATTTGGGGTTATATATTGCTGGTTTAGAATATATATAATTGTTTTTCATTTTCTGTTTACATATTTTAAGTGTAACCAAACACAGTACCAGAAGGTTGGTATTATCAAACAGTTACAATTTGAATTGAGGAGCTTCTATCTACTCTACTCTGGCCTTCTCCTTCGCAATTTACACACACACCCCTCTTTAAAAGTTAAGTATTTGTATACCTTTCTCGGCCTTTTGGCTGATCAAGTGTAGTATCTGTTATTATCAGTTTAATATCTGATATGTGGACCATCAGTCCACATGATGTTAACTCAATTTTTAAAGGGGGGAGTCTGTTAAGGTAGCTTGCTAACTGGCTTTCGCGCGTCGCCCATGTGTTGTCCTAATGCATGGGCCTGGCGCATCCCACTTAATCTTTCTGGAGTATAAGTTATTGGTTACTGGTGACATGTGGTCCAGAAATTTTATACAGATTAATAACTTCGTTTTCAGAAAAAAAAAAAAGGTTACAGACGATAATAGTGTTTATCATCTGTGAGTTTTATTTCTTGTTGTCTGGCTTTGATAAAACTATATCTGAATTTCATATGCAAGTCCTGCCATATGTTTGATTGTCAATTTTCCTCTCTGGATTCAGCTTCAACATTTGGGGCTGTTTTGGACATGGTGACAGATAGGTAGTGCCACATTTCTAACCCTCAACTCTAACCCCACCCCAAAACCCTTGTTGTTGAACATTTAATGCATAGCCCTTACTTTCATATTAGGACTCAATTCTGCTTCCTTTTTTTTTTTTTTTTGTTTATTTGGGCCATCTGATTTTTCAGGGTTAGCACTGCCTGTCTGCTGGTTATTCTTTCACAGGTTTATAGGTAGCATCATTAACTCCTGTCTCCATAAGCGCACTGTTAAAACTCTGGCATATTTAAGACTTATTTCCTCCTGTGTCCTCTTGCTTTCAGGCCTGGTTTAGTTTTCTTGTCGTTGCTTGCGCTTGATATTTCCAGCCATTGGTTGCAAATGTATAGGTAATTAACTTTCCAATAGCATATATCCTTTAGCCAAAGATTGATTCTGCTTTGTGTTTTCTATTATAATGTGTTTAGAACTTCTGATTATCATGTGTTCTCAACCAATAATTTTCTGGAAAAATTATTGCAGTACCTTCTTAGTAGGAAAGACAAGTCACAAAGATGGGACCTGATAGGGTGTGTAGGCAACCAGCAAAGAAACCAGTCCATGCGCTGCTTAGTAATTCATTACGAACAAAGCGACTCCCCAGTGCTAAGATGTCAAAGACAGCAGCAGTTGGCTATTCAGGCTTTATTATGGAAATAGGGTGTTCATGGGCTACTGCTGCGTGTCATGTGAGGTAACTATCTCTATCAATTCTGGAAAGCTGAGAAATTCTTCACGTGCACACAATTTTTATCTGATTTAAGTTCTTATTTACCAGGTTCTTTATATTACATTGTTCCTTCTTGCAAGGAAAGAGACTGAAAGTCTTATTGATGTAAGATCTCAGCTATTTTGTTTTTCGTATCTTTCTAGTTTTGTTGTCTGTGTTCAAAAGTACATTGACAGTTTCTGCATTTCATATTTAGGTTCTTGTAAATGCTGCAACAGAAAGTTGGATTTATCTCATCTTACTTGCTCTTCTTCTGTTTGGATGGGCAATCAAGCAGTTTGTGAATGTTATACAGGTAGATAACTACTACCTATACTAGTGTTTGACAGTCCATCGAAGAATTGTGTGTACATAATAATATATCTTGTTTGCCTTGTGTAAAATGCTGTTATCAATATGACAATTATCTCCTGGTTCAGATGAAAACCGCAGCTGATGCTTGTGTGCTGTATGACATGAACAAAAAACAGTAGCACTGATATGAAGTAAAACAAGAGGCTTCTGCAATAATATGCTTTTCTGGACAGTGCATTTTGGTTTTCTGTATACTGCGCTTAGTCACACATTCAGTGGTCCTTCCAGGTAGCAGCTTATTTGGTGATGACTTGAATTGGAAAGTTCGTTGATGCATACATTCTGTAGGAAATGATCTGAGAGTTTTGACTAACTGCTTATGGCGTAACCACCTAATCATGTGTGTCATTACTCCGTCGTTGTTGTGTCTAAAATTGGATATGATTCTAACGGTGCCTTTGCAGTCGATTTTTTGTTTTTGGTTTGTTTAGTTGGAATGTACATACTCTTTGGCATATCAGAGGGATTTCAATGCTTAATTCTCTCATTGTTTACTAATAGCCATGGGATTTTGTCCCCTCTTGTTCAGTAACTTTGATTCCAGTTCCATGATTAATATTTGATATTCTGTAGTTTTCATCTTGTTGTCAATAGTTGCCACTGCCTACCAGTACAACATCAATCATATCGATAATCACCATCAGTCACCACTAAACTATATATTAACATAAGCTATTGACTCATATTCGAGTTTCGATTTTGATAGAATGCTTTGGTCAAATCACAAATTCTTAATCAGAAAACTTGGGCAAGTTTCTCACAAAATTAAAGGACATGAAGGTAAGTTTGGTGCACTAAAGCTCACAAGGTCCGAGGAAGGGCTCAACGATAAGGGTTTATTCTACGCAGCAGGTCCGAGGAAGGGGCCAACGATAAGGATATATTGTATGCAGCGGATTCGGGAAAGGGACATATATTTTTAATTTAAGACCACATGATGCTAAAGTTTTCTATACTTTCTTGAATGATGTGTCAAAGAATGATAATCAATTGACAGTGAATGCTGCCCAGTCCATCATCTAATAATGAAGATAAACAAATGAACAACTTGAAGATATCATTAATGAATCTTCAATCGAAAAATTATAATCTCAAGAAAAAATACATCACCTAGTATTGAAGATGAACAAATGAAATGCCAGATCCCAGTTAATATAGGCTAAAACCAAATAATTGACTGATGATAATAGCAAGGCCTAAACCAATTGCAATAAGGGAAGAAGCCCAAGTGAGCTTTTCAGTAATTCTAGGAACTCGATCTTTCAGTGCTCGACTACACGAGCCTATAAACACGGTATAGCTACCCATAGCCATAACGGTTCCAACCAAAAACATACTCAAGAAGGCAGCACCAGCTAGCCGAGAAGGCAAAGCAAGCGCTGGCAGGATTATCAGCAGTGCGTCAGGTTGTAGCCCATGGACAATGCCGGTTGCAAAGGTTGCGAACCCCACTTTCTTCTTCTTCCCCATAACTGGAGTACCAACGACATCATATACACTAATGTCACTATCACCATTCTCCAGGGGAACAAACTGGGAATGAACTTCAGATGCTTCTTTAATACCCATTGCTCCGATAAGAAGAAGGGTGAAGCCTACTACTCTTGTTCCCCATGTACGAATGACTTCAATGTGGAGTCTGTCCTTTAAGAGCAGAAACAAAAGGCCGAAAATCAACTGCCCAGCATCATGACCACAACCCCAAAGGGCTCCCACTGCTGCACTCTCCATCCTTGTTCGGCCTATTGACAAAGGAGCCAAAGCAGCGAGATGGTCAGGACCTGATAGGGTGTGTAGGCAACCAGCAAAGAAACCAGTCCATGCGCTGCTTAGTAATTCATTACGAACAAAGCGACTCCCCAGTGCTGCTGCAGCTGGCCCCCCAGCCTTTGCTGCAGTTTGGAAACTAGCAAAAGCTGGTGAAACAATGACTGGATGGATGAGCATAACAAACACGGCCGATAGAAGAACTATGGTACTTGCAGAAAGGACCTGAATGAAATCATATAAATCACAAGACATGCTGAGGAAAAAAAACCAAGCGTGTTGTAGAAGTAAATTGCAATGCATGGTCCATCAATGACATTTTCTAGTCAGTTACCTCGTGCTATGAGGTTCAATGTATGCTATGCAGCTGAATAAGTTTAAGAAGTCAAATGGTATCATTGAAAAACTATATACTGAACATTGCTATTTTACACCACAGCAAGGTGAACCTTTCTGTAAATCTGAGTACAACTTCCTAGTGTTTTACACAACAGGTTTGACAAGTGTGTGCGCCGATTATACTTAAAGCTCTCTACTACTGGCATCATCTTGACGCCGGTATTGCAATTTCATAGTTAACTTGTTAACTGTTTCTAACTTTCAACAACAATAACAACATACCCAATTTAATCCTATAGGTGGGGTCTGGGGAGGGTGATGCGTACGCAGCCTTAGCCTTACCCTTACCTCATGAATGTAGAAAGGTAGTTTCAGATAGACCCGCGGCTCAAGTTAAGCGTATAGAAAATAATGGAGAAAAAGGTATGTTTCTATTTGTCTATTTGTACAGAAGACTGTTGAATGTAAATTTGTTCCATAGAGAGGAATAACTAACTACTTGTAAATCAATAAATATTCTCACAAAAGGCTCATTAGACAAAAAGACCATACAATAAAGATAAGAAGACCATAAAATTCTATACAATAAATTATCGAAGAGACCCCATCTTCATCCTTTTGTAAAGTAACAGTTCAATCCTTAACGCTATGATATTTAAGATTGTTTTTCTTCTTTATTTTCATTGTTGAAAAATAGTTGAAAAACTCAGATGCATATCAATTTCCACAGATCATTACCGAACATAAAAAAAATACATCCATTTCCATATACCTACGAAAATGAGATTCTTCTATCAAAAAATCCTTCACACTACTGTTGCTATTTGAAGGTCTAGTAATATAACACATGGAGAGAACATATCTCCAAGTATTTATTTTAAAACTCACTGAGGTAAAGTTGCAAAATATGCTCCGTAGGGACTTTTCTCCTTTTATTTATTTTTTTTGCTATTGTTTTCCAGATAATTTGATTGGTTTTATTTGAACAATGTAAAGATTTGAGTTATTTCCTTTCTGTAAGCTACGACTTTGGAAAGAGTATCTGCATTTTACTATTTCAAATAGTAGATAAAAGTTTCATAGATTAAATGTAGGACGGGAAATAAAGCAGATGAATAGCTAGGCACATTTAAGAACATAACTCCAATATTGAATTTATTGCTAGTTAGTGTACCATACAGTACTTTCCAAATTGAATCTGGCAAAAGGATATAAGCCAAAGCATTCCTAATGTCATATGCTTCATGAGATCAATACATGGAAAGTTTAAAAAAGGAACCGAAATATTATGTCCAAAATGGTAATTTTTTCTTCTATTTATAGTACATAGACACTACATCAGAAAATATTTACATGAGGTAACTAAAAAATAGAGCATTCAAAGGCAATTCAATCCCTTGTAAGGAGATTCATTTGGTCTGTATTGCAAAATGGTGATGAACTTGTCAGCCATCATTTTAACTGTCTTAAGTGGGTCAACTACTTTCTGGATGGAGGACTAAATATTTATAGATCATGATTGCAATTACAGAAATGCACATAACGAGCAAAAGCATGTAGAAAGCCACAATGACCTACTTACCATCCAGCCCTGATGTGAGAACTTCGTCAAAGTTTAAGAATGTTATAACTCATTTGACAGCATACATCAGATGTGATGATTTTTAATGCTTTTCAAGTAGCAATGATCTGTCTCCATAACCAAGCAACAAAAACACCTCATAAGCAAAAAATGGAACCTAAAATCGTTTATCAGCCTTTTGAATTCTACCCTAGTCAACAGTATAAGATAGTGAACATGTTCTATGAAACTAGCATTCTGTTTATTAATCTCAAGTACTCCGGTTCAATTAACAAGAACAAATTTGGGATAGCAACCACAGATAAAATCAGATTAGCATAAAAGCATGCTGATAAACTACTGTAGAATGTAATTATTCCCTGCGGAAGTTGAGGTTGTTCACTATTGTAGCCCCAACAACAAGAAGAGGCAAACTAGTGGCCCCAGAAACCAGTATGCATTAATAAAAACATGTAATGAATGCATTTTATTGGCACTAAGATCTAAGAGTCTGGGAGATAATCCCTTTAAAAGTTGGCATATCCAAATAGTGTAAGGTCCAGCAAAAAGAAATGACTGGTTACAAAAACCATGGATTTAAAAAAAAAAGGGCAAGCCTGGTGCACTAAAGCTCCTAACCATGGATCTAAATGCAAATTACCGAAAAGCTCTTCAAGTACTTAGTAAGAGTTTGATGAAGATGAATAATCCAATGAAGTTGAAGGCATGAATACTACATTTACTTTTACCAGGATTCCATGGACTGAAGATTTAATCTTCCCTTCTGTTACATTCCCAACACACAAAAATTGGAGCTTAACTGCAAAATCAGTTTTCTTCCTGAGATTCAAAAGTGCTCAGATGTATACTTTCCACAAAAATGAAGTCGAAGTCCAGGAATGTCTTGCACACAGATTGCAGCTTAACTGTGATCATAGTTATCTCCTCAGATTTTTTATCCCATTGATAGATGCTAGGGTATATCCTTGCAAAAGAGAGGCAAATCCATGATTGGCCTACATATAAATTGCAACTTAACTGCAATCTTAGTTCTCCCTCTTTTATTTTATTTTAAGATGTTGAATCTCAAATTCAGTAATCACCACTCTCAGACTATGAGATGACCACATGACCAACTAGAGTCATATAACACCCAAACCAAAGGGTTGGTTCACTTTCTAATTTAAAAACTTTAATCAACCAAAGGAGTCTAGTCACTTTCTACAATAAACTTTAGTGAACCACTGCTAATCAGAAAGTGTACCAACACCTTATACTTCCAGTTTTCACAGATAGTGTAGTCTTTTTTGAATTAGAGTTGAATATGGAAATAGATGCAATTACTCGAACTAAAGCATCATTATACATTTAACTTTGAGATGGATAAATTTGAGCGTTCTACAAGGTTCAAATGTAATTGTTCGGCTAGTAGGCTGTTTAACAGGTTCTTTTGTTCCATATGGTCTATTCTCTTTTAATCTAGTAAAAATAGGATTACCTCAAATGAAACGGGTAGGCACAGCTAATGTCAATATGTAGTAACTAATGTCAAAATGTAGTTATGTTTTCACACGCTAGGAAACCACCATTGATGGTTTAGTTAGAAATGATGGTTACAAGACCAACCTAATCAAACAAGGGACACCCTAATTGTGAAATTTCTAGTCATTTGGTCTAGTGTGCTATAACTCTTCACCTGAAGCTGATCTAGGAAATACCATTAAAAAGCAAAAAAATGGCATTAAACTAAGGTTTTACACTAATAACTTTCTTCAAATGCACTGGAATAATTCTTTTTATTTCGATACTCGTAGTGTAACGACCCACGAGCACAGTTTCCAGGTAACTCTATCCATCACAGTTTTGATAGATGGGGAGGACCACCTAATGTTTTCTTGTCTCAACTTACAACTGAACCTTAGACTTCGTAATTCTCAACCTCACTTCATTGACCATTAGGCCACTATGCAGATATCCAAAATGAATTATTCGGGAATGGATACAAAATTAATACTTAGTCCATCCCAATTTGTTTTGATACTTTTTGCTTATGGCAATGTATTCAATCAATGACTCAATATGGAGTTTTATGGACTTTAGAAGCTAAATGGGACTCCTAAATTCAACTTCCTGAATTAAATTACAGAAACTATAAGTAAGCATTTTTTTATGACAAGGGGAACCACAGCCGCTACCATTTGGGTGCACGAGTAAACTCCACACTAGACAAGCCCGGCGCAACAAGCTCGACCAGAAGGCAATACCTTACTTTCGCTGGCAAGGGTTTCGAATTTGAGACCTCTAACGTAGAAATCCGAATCTAGCAAAAGAACATTATGGAAAACCAAAGGATTACTTATTACCTTGTTTTAGCTGGCAAGGGGTTTCGAATTTGAGACCTCTAACGTAGAAATCCGAATCTAGCAAAAGAACATTATGGAAAACCAAACGATTACTTATTACCTTGTTTTGCTGAGATATCCTTTCACCAATCAGCTTGAGAAAATGGGTTTTCGACCCGGATCCGTTAACAAAACCCGGAAATGCAAATGGGTTTTTCTCACACCCATTTGGGGTTTCGGATAATGATGAAGAACCTTCATCATGGAGGCACTTGAAGGATAACGAGTTGACTCGACGCGACTCAAGACGCAACAGTGAAGGGAGCTTAAAATCTACATGGCGAATTCTACTGTGAAGAAGAGGATGAGAGGGATAGAGCTTAGAGGGAAATGGGTTTGTTGAATAGATGAGTTTCTCCATAACAATGGCGGATTTGACTACAAAATTTTCTCCTTCTTTCTCTCTGTAGTTTTACAGAATTTGCAGGAAAGAAAGGAGGAGAAGGTTGGGTTGTTTGAGTTTGGTATTTATATAATAAAAGTCCATAACAATGGCGGATTTGACTACAAAATTTTCTCCTTCTTTCTCTCTGTGGTTTTACAGAATTTGCAGGAAAGAGAAGAAGGTTGGGTTGTTTGAGTTTGGTACATAAAAGAGGATAATACCAAATTTTCAAAATTTTAAATCCATATTTTATTTATTTATTTTTAAATTTTAAGAAAATTATCAAAATTTGTGTTTGCTATATAGTGTTGTTTAGTTGATACGATATCATCATTGCTTTTTCTTCGGAGAAACAAGTTCTCGATCCGTGAGAATTTCGTTCATTGTATATATAGTGTGGTTTAGTTGATAATTTTTTATGGAGAAATCATTATTGCTTCTTTTTCACAGAAACAAGTTCTCGATCCATGAGCCTTCTACCTGCATGTGATACTATTCTATCATGCTTTCGCTCGTTGTATATATAGTGTCCTTTAGTTAATACATTTTTTGTAGATATCGTCACTGCTTATTTTTTGGAGAAGCAAGTACTCTATCCGTGAGTCTTTTACCTGCATGTGATATTGTTTTATCATGCTTTCGCTCATATAGTATTGTTTAGTTGATACTTTTTCTGCAGATATCGTCATTACTTCTTTTTCGGAGAAACAAGTTCTTGATTCGTGAGCCTTCTATCAGCATGTGATATTGTTTTATCATACTTTCGCTTATTGTATATATAGTGTCGTTTAATTGATTCTTTTTCTATTGATATCATCATTGTCCTCGCTCCGTGAGTCTTCTACCCGCATGTAATATTGTTCTATCATGCTTTCGCTTGTCATATATATAGTGTCGTTTAGTTGATATTTTTTCTGCAGATATCGTCATTGCTTCTTTTTCGGAGAAATAAATTCATCATCCGTGAATCTTCTACCTGTATGTGATATTGTTGTATCATGCTTTTGGTCATTATATATATATAGTGTTGTTTAGTTAATACTTCATCATTGCTTCTTTTTTCGGAGAAACAAGTTCTTGATCCGTGAGCATTCTATCTGTATGTGATACTTCTCAAAGTTATCTTTCGTAAAAGCGCGAATCGTGTCTCTATTCCAGTCTTGTTAAGCTATATATAGTATCTACTATTTACTTATACATGAAAAAGTAATGTTACATATACAATTTCATAAATATAAAAAATGACTTTAAAAGTCAATATTTATTTGAATTGTATTTGATTTGATTTTATATTTTAGGTAATCAAGAAAAATGAATTTGCTTATTAATAAATGGATGATATAATTAAATCAAATTGAAAAAAAATTATATTTGTAATTATAATTATATATATTTCATACTAATTTTAAATACATTTTATACCTTTTCATTGAAATTTTATTTGTTTGTTAATTTTATTTCTAATATGGGTCAATTGTTTTTTTAGTCACACAAAATAATATAATAAACAACTATCTAGATGCAAATTACTAGTTAGGTGTTAGATAAAGTTGGTACATGATTGATTAAATGAATAAGAAATATTAGTCTCTAATTGTGGAAGAAATTAAACATTCTTCTTGATATTAATGTTATATTGATAGGGACTTTAATATTTAAACACTCTTCTTGGTATTAATGTTATATATAAGGACTTTAATATATCTTATTAATTAAATGTGTGGGTTAGTTAGATGATAGTAGTAAAAAAAAAGTTATTTTATTAGTACCTTTTTAGTGTATATATATATATATATATATATTTTTTTTTTTTAAAGTGTGATTGGTTAGATGATAGCTGCAAAAATTATATTTCAATATTGCCTTTTGGTCATTGCTTAGGGAGAAGTTATTTATATATTAAAAAATATATTTTTGTATCAAATTGATATGGAAAAGTTATAGCTGGTCATTTTTTAGTATAATTTTTAAAAATATAAATTTTAATTAATTCGAAAAGCAAAACATGAAACATGATACGTAATTGAGACATAGAAAAATAAAAAATAAAAAATATAAGTTAAACTCTAAATGGTCATTTAGTTATAAATATCTTTTTTCAAGTCGAATTCTTGAAATCAAGTCATAAATTTTTCTTTTAAAGAAATTTTTTTTTGAATTTTGAAATTTTTAAAATTTATTTTTTATTTTTTATTTTTTTCACTCCAAATTACTCACAAATATTCAAAAAATAATAATTATATTACTCACAAATATTCAAAAAAAAAATAATTATATTACTTTTACCAGTATATATTTCTTTGTTTATTTATAGGTGAAACACCAATCTTACAATAGTCAACACCCCATGGTACACTGCATCTTTTTCCTTCCACAAACCATATAATTCCATACTCTACATAAAAGTGATAGATAAAAAAGTTAACAAACATGAAAATATATATGTGGTGGATGATCGTGATAGTTAGTGGTGATGATAATTTGTGATATATAGTGATGGTAATAACTAGTTTTGATTGATTATTGAGTAGGAGCAGGCGGTAATCATGTTATATTGGTGATAACGACTGATAATTGTGGTAGATGATTGTGATAGTTGTGATTTATAATATATAGTAATGGTTGGTGTTTGATAGTTGATGGTGGTGATTGTTGATATTGATTGATAGTTGTTATAGTGGTAATGATAATTTGTGATATATAGTGATGGTAGTAACTAATTTTGATTGATTATTGGTATGATAATGGTGGTTGTGCATAGGAGCAAGTGATGATCTTGTTATATTGGTGATAATAACAACGGATAATTATAGTAGATGATTGTGATGAATAATGGTGGTTGTGATTTGCAATATATAGTGATCGTTGGTGGTTGGCGATTGTTGGTGTTGGTTTATAGTTATTATATAGTCAGTGACGGAGCCACAATGGAATTAGTTGTAAAGATAATTTGTGATATATAGTGATGGTGGTAACTAAGTTTGATTGATTATTGGTATGATAATGGTGGTTGTGCGTGGGAGCAAGTGGGTGATCTTGTTATATTTGATGATAACAATTGATAATTGTGGTAGATGATGATTGCCAGTATCGGTTGATCGTTGTTATAGTTATAATGACTGTTATGTTAATGATGTTTGTGGGTAGTATCGAGTGATGATATTATCCGACAATAGTGATTAACAATAATGGTGGTAGTAATTGATGATGACCACTAATAATTGTGATGATGCTGAATTTGCAATATACAATGGGTTTATAGTTGGCGAGGATGATTATCAATAGTAATTAATGATTATTATGATAATAACAAACAAACACATTTGACCATTAAAATCTAAAATATCATAATCTAAACTAAAAAAAAAGTCAATAAATTAAATCTAAATCACTAAAATTAAGACCTTCATGAAGGTCTTGAAAGACACCTAAGGTACCCCCTCCCCCAAGAAAAAGAAAAACCTTGTTTTTCTTTCAAAATCCACCTGAGATCCCCTCTTTGAATTTTATAGAGAAAAGGTAAAATTTTTACAAATTATCGATTGATAAATATTATATTCTCTCTATTTTATTTCACGTGATACCATATTTTTTAGTTCATTAAAAAAAAGTCACATTATTATAATTAAAAATAATTTAACTTTAAAATTTTATTTTTACCTTCAATGAAATTATTTATAACCGCACAAAATATCAAAGGATTGTTTTAGATTATAAGTTTCCATAGTCTTGTTTTTTCTCTTAAATATTGTACCTAGTCAAATAATGTCACATGAAATAAAACGAAGGAAAAAAGTTAAATAAAGTAAATTATCATTAATTTTTACCTAGCAATAAATTAATAATGGATATAAAAAAATTTAACTATAAACAAAGTTTATATCAATACCTAATGCAACTGCAACAAAGACAATCATAACCAACACTAATTTCAAAAAGGTTGTCATCTTCAATTCAAGAGCAATACAATAAAATCACTTTTCTTTTTTATACTTTATGATGAAAAGTCTAGCTTGTCCAAACCATGAATATTAACCTAATGGAGTTCATGTTTTCCATTAAGGAAATGGGAATAATGCATTTAAACTCAATCAATAAACATAATTTTTGGTCAAACTTAGTATAAATTGAAAATTACACGTGTTAATAGTCAAGTACAAACAAATCACCTTCATCCTTTACTACTCATCCACCACGTAATAGTGGGCATTGTAAATAGTATTTAGTAGTTAATAAAAATATTTTTAATAAAAAGAGAATATTTTAAATAATTTCTAATAAGTTAAAAGTATTTTTGATTTAACAGATTGAAGGAGAGTATTTTTAAACTCATTTTACATGTTTTCTTTTTTTGTTATCTACGGAGAATTTGTAATTAATAAAAGTTTACAAAGGGGGTGCTCGTGAAGGCACCCATAATAGTCTGCCCTGACTGGGGCTTGAAACATGTACATTATAAAGAGACATAGTACGTTTATATAATTGTCCAACATAATCTGATCAAAACAGTTTCTGGACATATCCCGGTGGTGTTAATAAAAAAAACTAGTTTTGTTGCATAGCATCCTTTTGTCCCTTCTTTACTTAGAGCGTCCGCCAAGTGATTTTGCTCCCTAAAGGTGTGTGCCACTGTTATTCCCCCATGCTCTGCATCAAAGATTTGTACTCATGAAGAATATCAGCATATAATGAATTTTCCCATTGTAGCCTATGTACAATGTCTAAAGAGTCCACATTGACCTCTAGGAAAAGGCATTTTGGGTTAGGGCCATTTTGAGTCCCGTCTTGAGGCCTTTAGTTCTAGGAGGGTAGGATTGTTGGTTGGGACAGTACAGGTGAATTCCATAATCCAGTCTCCCCGTGGTCTCTAAGGACACTTCCCAGTCCACTACAACTCCTGTTTAATCCCATGGCTCCATCAATGTTTAGTTTGAAGTATCTTCTACGTAGTGAATTCCACTTAACCAAGGTGGTTGTTGTGCAATTTGTTTTGTAGTTGTCCACTTTGTTGCTGATGATGTGGCATTATTCTACTGCTTGATTCAAAGTCTGTTTGAAGGAGGTGGTGTCCCTTTTGCTTTAGAACAAGTTGGTGTTCTGTTATTGCCATAGGTTCCAAAAGCAATGAGCGAGAAGGGTACTCCAGTCAATCAATGTATTGTGGGGTTTCCCTTTATTGACGACCCATAGGTCTGTCCAAGTGTTTAGGCTTAGGAGGTCCTCATGTGTAGGGTTTAGGTAGGGCTATTACTAAACATTGGGTTTAGATGCATCTGAAGAAAATGTGATTAATATCTTCAGGGAACTGGTTCCAAAGATTGTAGAAGGGAACTCATCTTATATGTTAAGAGCATTTTTAACCAAATAGGTAAAAGAAACACGTTTCTGAATCATTTTTAATACATTAAAGACATTTTTGAACCTTTTTCATTATTAATATTATGATGAGCTTTAATATATTAAAATTATTTTCCAAAAATATAATGTTTTCTTGGTGTGAAAATAAAAAATACTATCTTAAAAATATTATGTATAATCAAACAAAAAAATTATTTTTTTAAACATATATTAGCATTCTACCCTCCCCAGACCCTACTTGTGGGATTCCACTAGATATGTTGTTATTGTTATAAATAAAAAATTATTCTAAATAAACATATATTAGCATTCATCAATGTCTTTTTTAAAAAATACGTCACGCTTTGCTCCACTCTTGACGTTATAAGTGAAGAAGGGTCATGACATATTATTCATGTCTTGCTTCTCTAACCGTTAAGTCTTAGGATAAATTTCATCTAAAATAAATATAATATCAATTCAAAATCGATGGGTTGCTGTTACAACAACTCAAACACTTAACATTAGCTTATTATTTATAATTATGTAAAAGTTTAAGTTTTAGCTAGCGATAAAAGATATACTCAATCCATCAACGTTAATTATAGGCACAATGACTTTAAATGAGATTTTTATGTTATTTATTTTGCATATTCAATTATAGATTATCATTATTTTTGTAAGAAGAAAAATAAATGTTTTTGAAACCTCCACAATCAATTAAATACAATAAAATATTTTTTTAATAGAATAATAATCAATTAAATGTTTTATAAATTTTAAATATCTCACATGACCACTTAATTATAGACTTCTTTCGTAAAAAGTAACTCAACTTTGATTTTTAACTCTAAAAATCACTTAACTATTCAGATAATTATTAGATGAATTAAAAAAATAAAAAATAAATAAAATTGTGCCAAAATCAAAACAAGTGAAATAATTTTAAAATCTAAATTTAATTATATGTTATAAAATAATTAAAAAATTAATAATATTTAATTTAAAAAAAATAATCAATGGAACTAATCGAATCGAATTGAACCGAACCATGGACACCGTTCATAGGTTGGCTTCCCCCTCAGCCCCATTTTGTCAATTTGGTTTTACTTCTCCTGAAATGACCCGACCCGATTAAATTCAAAAAAACCCTAGCACCTCCGCCTATATGAGCTAAAACCCTCGCAAAACCCCGCCTTTCGTCTTTACTCTCAAGCTCCTCCAGACGCAGTAGAACTTGAAAAATGACGCTTGGAGAAAGGCAAGGAGACGAGAAGAATGACTCCAAGTACTGTGGAGTGGAGACGGAGTTTAATGATGACATGCCTCAACTTCTCTCCTTCAATATTCATGGCGGATTCGACTTTGTTGTTGCACCATTGGTTAGTAATCGAAGAAAGTTCAGTTCTTTTTTACTTTACCAAGAATTGATCGACCCTTTTGTTTTAGCATCAGTAGTTAGTAACCCATTATCCTAAATCCCCCTAAATCCCAAATATTTGTCACTATTAATTTTTTTTTAATTTAAATACTTGATGTAAATTGCAAAGTGTGATTAATGGTGACCAATTAGCCAGTCACATACGGGCTTGAATTGCCCATTTCGCTATGTGTGAATGGTCAGTATGTCACCTACAGTAAATAATGGTGTTATCTAAGCCCAATTTTTGGCGAGCTGTGATCTACGACACGTTCACTCAGGCTGCTGACATTATATTTCGTTTCCAAATATTAAGACTTGGGTTTCTAGTTGAATATTGATTGGGTAGACATGTTGTTTTGAGCTAAGTTGGTTGGACTCTCCAAAAATGTTGCTGCACCCGTGTGGGTTCTTCAAAAATACACTATTTTTGGAGAATCCAACACGCACCCGTTGACATTTTTGAAGAGTCCGAGCAACATAGGTTTTGAGAAATGGAAGGATTTAATGATTGCAATTTGCTAAGATAATGATGAAGGTTTTTGTTAGCTTTTGCAAAGTAATTTGAGGAATAGACTAGTGGGAAGGAGCTTCCAATTCCATTGTCTTGCTTGGTGAGTCAAGTCATCAAAGCAGCAAAGTGGAAAGGGACCACTATTGACTTCTTGAAATGGGGTTTGGAAGGCACAACGGTTAATGAATTAAAGTTTGGGGTTAGACAGGAGAAATTTAGTAGCTAACATTGACCATTGTATGCCAAAAAATTCGACATTGTCCATTGTTTGACTTGCTATGTGTTTGTCATTTTGTGTAAGAATGTATGATTCACATCCTCTGGTAATTGGTTGCAAATAAATACCAGCTGACATAGCTTATCGATGTTTATATTTTCAACTATATTATAGTTTGTGTTAGATTGACCAGGTGGGATCCCACAAGTGGGGTCTGTGGAGGGTAAAATGTACGCAAACCTTACCACTACTTCATAGAGATAGAGAGGTTGTTTTCGGAAGATTTTCTCAATAACATCAAGCCCCATAAGCAGAAGATACTAGATATGAAAAAAGGGAAAAGAAAAATAACCAAAGTGGAAAGCAAAAGATAATATATAAATATAACAAAAGTAACAAATATGAGAAGGACAATGACAACACAAGATATAAAGACACGACTAAGCCTACTAACCTACTATATCACAAGGCCAGACATCATCCTACCCCTACTAGCCTATTAACCTACTACCCTGATACGCGACCTCTACTCCTTTCTATCTAAGGTCATGTACTCGGTGAGATGAAATTTCGCCATATCCTATCTAATCACCTTCCCCCAATACTTTTTCGATCTACCTCTACCCCTCTGCGTAACTCCTAAATCCCACCTCTTGCATCTCTTGCATCTCCTAACAGGAGCGTTGGTACTCCTTCTCTACACATGCCCAAACCATCACAGTTTTGCTTCTCTTATTTTGTCAGCCACAACCGCCACCCTTAACTTCTCCTGAATAGTCTCATTCCTAGTCTTATCACCCCTGGTAGGAAGAAATGTTAAAGCCGACATGACAAGACAAGTTAAATGTAGTGGGTTAAGGTTAATCTTTTCTTTTCCTCATCTGTTTTGCTCCCTTTTTGACTTACCACTTTATATGTTGAACCCCCTTCACAAAATTCTTGGCTCCGCTATTGAGTATAGGTCCCTCGTTAGAATGTCTTATACTAAAATAATATATCTATATTTGCTTGGAGTGCTAAAACGATACATAAGGTTTGGAGTGCTGATAGTTGGGGAAACCTTGGTCTATGAAATGAAAATAACGCTTTATAAAAGCAATATAGCTTTGTTTAATCCTTAATTTTGTGTTGCAGATGGATCCTACTTACAGGCCTAGTTTACTGGTGAGTAGCAATGGTGGATCTGGGGTGCTTCCATTCGCTGGGTCAGACTTGGTGCTAAGCCCTTCCCAATGGAGTAGTCATGTTGTTGGTAGAACTTTTTTCTGTTCATTGTTAGATTTAATTTATTTGTTGAACTGAGTGTTGTGTATTATTTTGCATGGTAAGCGTCTTCCCAATCCCCCTTATCAGTTTGAAACCCCTTGTCAGTTTCTTAATGTCTAATTTACGTATTTACTACCTTTTTCATGAAAATTATTGACACATTTATTGTTGTTTCTTTCATTGTACTGCAAAAAAAAGTAGAGTAATGGGTTTACTCCTCAGAGAATTAGATGCAGACTTAGTGTTTTTCCTCAAATTTTGGAGATGCTAGTCAAATTGGATCATTATGTGGATCATGAGTTAGGTGGAAAGAATCCAATTTTTATTTTGTGATGCTAATTTTGTTTATTGTTCAGAAGATGTACATGTAATATCCATGGTTGACCTATAATTGTAAAACATATTGTTTGTTAATTGTCTCCTTGATAGTCCTTACCTTGAAATCTATTCATGAAGGTTGCAAGTAATGAGTGATTTATTAATGGATCATTCTTCATATCTATCTCAATTTTATCATCTCCTGGCATGTGTGATCTAGGTAAAATTAGCTCATGGCTTGACTTGGATTCAGAAGATGAGATGCTTCGGAGGGATTCTGAGATTACTTTGAAACAAGAGATTGCCTGGGCTTCTCACCTTTCACTGCAGGTGAGACTGTTGCAATATTCTATGGTGTGCGAACTGAATAGAAACTGATTTTCAAACATTTTCTTTTCTCATTATTTTGTCATCTCCAAATTTTATAGTTTCTCGCGGTCTAGTTTTTATATATGCTTCTGTGGCTGTGTCTTTTGTTCCTACAGCATACAGGGTTGGCACCCCCTTGATCCCCAATTCAATTGTAGTCCTTTGTACTTACCCAACATGCCAAAATGTGCTTCATTCACAAAAAGTGTATCAACATGCAAATTAGTATTGGATAAACTTTTAATAACTTGCCTTTTTGTGCCTAAGTGTCTTAGGGATGTAAGAAATGTGCTGCTATCATTTGTTTCTCTCCATCGGACTCTTTTTAGCTTCCTTACACAATGGTAGAAGTTTGACCAAAAGTACCGTGTTGACTTGACATGACAATGCACTAGTGGTGTGAAGATGGTATGCGCTTTATATCAGATTTTGTCAAATCTGATCTTAGACTTTGACTTTGAGTCAGTAGATTAAGAAGATGAAGGGCAGCAAGCAAGAACCGCCTGCCATTTTTGCTCTTCATTCTCCTCTGTCTATCACTTGCTGTTTTCCTGTATGTGATGTGAAAGAATATCGGTGAGACAAGTTAGGCTGAAAGAGATGATATTTATAACCAATGGATTTTAAAGAAGATGTTATACATAAATAATTTTTGTACTAGGAGAGCAGGGGTTAAATCCTAGCCGAACAAAGCACATCAGATGATTTCTTCTTATCTGCCTAAATGTTGGTCGACCAGAGTTACTTGGTACTTGTGATGGTTGGAAGTAGCAGGTAGAGTAGTCAAGTGCATGCTAGATGGTCTGGACATTTCCATTATAAGAGGATTTAGTTCTGCCTCTTCAATTGTTCTCCTAATTCTCAGCCTTAAACTCATTGTATGTACACATCCATTGATTAGCCACTATATTTTCCTTGGGCAGACAACTACTAAATATAACTCGAATTCTAGCGTTAATGTTTATTTTTGAAGGACAATCCTCCTCGGGCAGAGAACTGCTTAAGATAACTTGCTTTATAGCATTACTATTTATTTGTGAAGGCCAACCGATGGATGTAGCCTAACTGTGGATGAAGCTAGAATGAAGACCATGTGAGACTAGTGTCAGAATACATCTAGCATTGGTGGACAGAATTACTAGGTATCAATACTGGTGTAGGTGCCTGATGGAATAGTTGAGTTGTTGAGGCGTGCAAGTTGATCCAAATACCGCTGTTATGATTTATGAAAAGAAATTCTAGCTGTGCACACTTCTGTTGGGTTGGCACCTTTTTCATGCCTCTCCATGTCTTCCATCATCAAAGAATACGGAAAAATGGGCAGGGCAATGATTGTGTAAATGCAGTTACTTTTTTTTGCTCTCTTAGTGCGTGCACAACCTTTATTTGCGTGAATTAAGGAACAATTTTATTTATTGCTTACACATTTCCTAATCCTGCAGGCCTGTCTTCTTCCTGCACCCAAGGGAGTGACTTGTGCTAATTATGCTAGATGTGTGAATCAGATTCTACAGAATCTAAGCAATATGCAGGTGTCGATCTTGTCTTTGTTTTGATTTAGTTATTTTCCCTCCGCTTTTATTCACTTTTAAATACTTGTTCCGGCATGGTTTATTTTATTTTTCATATTCTCATTTTGATTTTATGTGGTTTGAAGTTGTGGCTAAGGATTCCATTGGAGAAATCTGATGATGATGATGGAGATAGAAGTCCTAACTCTATGGTGAGTAATTGCTGCATGACTGCTTAGTGGAGAGCGATAACTTGATGTTCCCCTAGCTGTCAAACAGGTCATTACTGAAAGTCAGTGCCAATGACAGATGTTATAACCTTCATCATAAATTTAATGGTCAATTTTGATGGACAATATGGGGAGAGAAATAGGAGAGATTTTGATGGCATTGAACATGATTTTGTATATTTGAGAAAGTAGCCTCTTTTCTGGGTACCCATGAGATTCCTGTAGGTATAGAAGATTGGGTGTCGTTTCTATAAAATCATATATTTTGTAAGATGTGCTACTTTTCGTATACTTCTTGTTTACGGGTATCTTTTCGCCCATTGTTAATAAATGTTTTTCTAGATAAAAAATGGTTTGTTCGGTGACATTTTTTCTATGCTATACTTGGACCCTTCTGGCTGAGTTGTTGACTGTGATGATTCATTTCCCTTCTCATATTATCCTTCTGGTAAGTGATTCTGGTTTTCTTTTTGGTGGTACTGGGGTTTCCCTGGTAGAAGTGAATGGAGTGTATCATTTTGTATTGGCTGCATATATTCTGTATAGGCTGCATTTAGTCTCAAATCTAGTATTCCATTATTGGCTCTGATAGATCTCCCGAAAGCTTCTCCTTTCAAATTTTCATTTATGTCATTTGAGCTATATGTCATAATGCTTGATTTTTATAGTTAAGTTCAAAATCCGTTCTTCAGTTTGATGATGGATTTCTTTATACCAAGCAGGGTGAAGAATATAGAGATTCATGGGAAATGTGGAACTCATTCCGCACTCTTGGTGAACATCACAGTCAGCTCTCAGTTGCACTTGATGTTTTGTATGTATACAAATTTGTGAAGTGCAGTTATTTTAAATTTAATGGTTTCTTGATGATCTCTGAGGGAAATTCTTTGTTGAGATTCATTGTCGTCATTATATCAGAATACTTACATGCAGTTTACTTGCTGCGTAGATCCTCATTACCCTCTCTGAGTTCACTTGCGCGGTGGTTTGGGGAGCCAGTTAGAGCTGCTATAATTAATTCCAATGTAAGAAGTTTAAGGGGTTGCCCCTTGTTTCTCCACTTAGTGCATTTGATACTCCTTTTGTTCAAAGTAAGAAAATGTTACTGTTCTGATTCGACAGTCTTTTCTCACCAATGCCCGTGGCTACCCCTGTTTGTCAAAACGACACCAAAATCTAGTGACAGAGTTTTTCAACCACTCAATTCAGGTACACATGTTAACATCCAGCTCAATGATTCACTATGGAGTTTTCCACTACCAAAATAGTTCAATGTATGTCTGAAAAATTGGGTTTAAAAAGTGGTGACAAATTCATTGAGTAGCACCGTCTTTTGTTTTTTGATGATTTGCTGGTAAAGCCCATTACTTTGAACTGTTTTATTAATTATAGAGAAAATGCTTATTTATCCCGCTAAAACAAATTTGCTGATACATTTGTAGGGAAAAGTCTTAGCCATGGGTAGATACATTTTAATTTTACAAATTCTTGTTAACTGTGTTACAAACTAGGTCATATTCAACATGGTGTGTATGGAACTATACTGTAACAGGTACATGCAGTAATCACATATTTTAAGTGGATAAAGAATCCACAGGAAGTACTGTCACAAGTACATGAAGGAGTAACTTTAGCACGATTCAATTGATCTTAACTGTTCCAATAAGGGGTTTCTCTGGTTTGCTTTGTCTCTTTTACTGGGTCAATAAAAATCCTGCCAGGAATTGTCACCAATATCATGTGGACATGGTTTTCTTTGGCTGGTTGTTGTGTAGTTTCCCGAACTGGACTAACCAGGTTTTTTCGCAATGAAAGCAGAGGTGCTTTGAGTATCTTGAAACTGGTACTCTAGGTTAAATGAATTGCTGGAAACCAATTCTAGTTGCCTAATTTGAATCTTTTCCATTTGACACAATTATTACTTTGGCGACAAGTGTATGGCTGGAAGGTGATAGAAGGATTAGCCCCCTAATTTAGTAGACTTGGAAGCATTAGAACGCTTATTCAGGCTAGCAAGAAGCATAATGGCTACTGCCAACACTGGTCTTTTTATCCTAAGATACTTCAGCTGCCTACTGCTCAATGGAGATAACTCTTCTGTAACTCCGTTGTAGGGGAGAAGATCTTTGACTTGATGGATATTAGCATGGTATGTGATCGTTAAAAATAGGAGGTTCAAGAGCAGGGTTAGTATTGATGATCGGAGTCTCATGTGTTGTCTTCCATTACGCAGAGCACTGGAAGGATGATGGACACATCTGCCCCATGAAGAAAGAAGAACAGGTCTATCAGTATCAGGTGCACAAACAATTCAACCATTTGGTGGACACACATCGAATCATGCGAGCGAAAAGAAGATAGAATCATCCAGTCAGAACTTGATGTGGATATGGGATAGTGATAAAACAGGGAAACTGCGAAGTATGTTTAGAAAAGAACACATTGACTATATAAACAATTTCTGATTGGTCTATGCTATTCACAGGCAGAATATTATATGGAATTTTTGGCTATCCACCGAGTCTTGGATCTGGAAACAACAATATTTCAGTTACAAAAAGCACAGAAAAGCATATTGCAGGACAAATTTGAGCTGTAACTACTTCTTAACATTGTGAAGTAGCCACTTGGTGCTCTTTGTGATAAAAAATAATGTAGCATATTTGGGGTGGGATATAGGTTAAGCTGAATGAGATGCAGAAAAATGGACTACCCAGTAGTCCAGATTCCATGTGTACTGGCAGATCTTCAGTAGGGTACCTAACCAAACTACTGTCACAATAATTGACTCGTCAACCCTGAAGAGAAGTTTAAGGAAAAACAAAAATGATTGGGTGACATAACAAATCAACATGAAAGTTAGCCACATTTGATAAAATAATTCTGGGAAATACTTTTATTCTAGGTGATTCTCTCTGCCATTTGTTTTAAAATCTGTTATTTATTTGCTAGGAGTCCTGGAAAACATAGTTTAGCATAACAATTGCTGTAAAGTGGTCTGAAAAGTGAAATAGGGTCCCTACCAGAATGTGATACAGCCGTGATGAAAAGCCCTTGGGAGTGTTTGGTATCACTATCTAGTTTCATTTGGAAAGAAACTAAAAGTTGATATATCTTATCTAAGCTCACCTACCTTGAGATAAGCGGTTACTGAAAGTTTGAAGTCAATCTTGGTGTAAGTTCACAGTGGTGGTAAACACATGGATCACTTGTCGGTGACTTTTTTCTTGGGAAAGGGATTATAGATGAAGAAGGATGTTCAGTAACCTGGTCATATGAATAGCCAGCTACAAGGCAGGATCTGGAAAGAGGATTGGAGCATTGCCTGGTGGAAAAAAAATCGCATGTAGACTATGAAGGAGAAATAGAACTGATAATTGGAGTGTTGGGGGAGTTCTATCAACTTGATAAAAAAGGTGGAGTGTTTGAGGAAGTGAATGGAATTAGCGATTCTTTAAAACTGAAGAGCAAGTTGGACTGAGTGCTAGAGGAGTTAAAGGGAATTGATGTTGTTTGAAACTGGAGAGGAAGTGCACAAGTAGTTTTTACTGTCGCCATTTTATTTATCAGCATTCTTTTGTTACATGCACTTATTTCAGTTTTAGTCTTTTTTTTTTTTGAGAAAGGTAACAGTTACTTCTATATATATTCACATGGACATTCCACAAATAAGAGGAATGTCCCACAAAAAGTTATTGGATACAAAGACCCCCCAAAACACCTTTACAGCAAATCTATACTCATGCTAGTTGTAACATCATTGTCTACCACTATCTGCTTACACCAAAAGAAATATAAAGCTAAACAATCTTGTTTCAATCTCTGAATGCTCCTCTGCTTCCCTGCAGAACACCTCTGCAGAGATTGTTAACTGTCTCCCTCTGATCTTCACACAAAAAACATCTAGAGCATAAATGGTGCCCTCTCTTATTCAGATTATCATGTGTCAGAATAGCCTCCTTAGCCAGCAACCAAGTGAAGCAATTGTCTTTGTAAGGAATCTTGGCTTTCCAGATCATCTTCCATGGCCAGTCAACTATCTTACTACCTGTTGGGACAAAGAGGAGGTATGCTGAGCTCACTGTTAAACCCCTACCACTTTCACCTTCCCATACAAGTGAATCCCCCTCCTCAGACAGACCCTTGAACTGATTGATAGTGACTAAGAGATCTGCAATAATTCCTAGCTCCCAATCATTGAAGTCTCTCCTGAAATGTAAATTCCAACTCTTATCTTGCCACATCTCTGCTATGCAAGCTTGCTGATTTTGACTCATCTCATACATCTCAGGAAATCTTTGCCTCAAAGTGAGCTGACCACACCACTTGTCCTTCCAGAAACTGATTTTTCTTCCATTTCCCACTTTGCAGGAAGTTTTCCCTAACAGCAACCCCCAGAAGGTCCTAATGGATCTCCAAACACTAGAGCCATAAGGAGAAAACACAACAGGTGTTATCCATTTATCCTCCATACCATACTTAACAGCCACCACCTCCTTCCAAAGAAAGTTGTCATCAGAAGCAGATTCCAAAGCCACTTCATCATTAGACTTTGGTTATGACACCTCAAATTTCTAATTCCTCCACCCCGTCTTCTTGCTGGCAATCAATTCTTCCCACTTAACTAAGTGATATTTTCTCTTGTCCTCGTTCCCTTTCCAGAAGAAAGTTCTACTAATAGTATCCAATCTTTGAACTCATTATCTAAATTTTGTACATAGCTTGTGGTTTTAGCTGGTACATTGGTAGGTTTATTCAGCTTGGTCCAAATCGGTTTTTAAAAAATTGCCTACAAATGAGTAACTGAAGTTTTTGCTCAAGTTACATGCATGTGTTGGTACTTGATGGATATGTTAAATTTCTTAGATGGTTTTGTAGTAATTCATCTGTTTATCAGGGTTTTCAACTCACATATTTTTGTTTAATGTGCGTAGGCTTCCAATTTGGGTGTGGCATCTTCATAACATCTAACCATTTGGTAGCTATTTGAGAATATGTTATCTTGTTATCACATCTACTCATTTTCATATGCTGAGTTATCTCCGGATTTGTCATCTGCATTCGATTCTTATACTAGTTTTGTTGCATAGTCATGATTTTCATCATTTTTGGGATTTTTCCATGAACTTTCTCTTGCAAATGTCTCCTGCAGATTGTCATCTCTGGACAACAAATGCAGAATCTCCCCAAGGGAACTTCAGTGTCAAATTCTGACAATAGTAATAATCAAAGTGAGCGCCTTGAGGGTATGGTGTTGAACTGGATTTGAGATTTATTTTGATAATCAGAAAGTAACAGTGATGTATTTTAAGCTGCCTTAGTTTCACTCCAATCTTTTGGTTTGTCGTACTTTGCAGTTTGTTTTTCCATTGTCACCGGTAATACTTATGATATGTTAAATATCCATAAAACCACCATTTTGGTCGTCCAGGCAGGGCTAAAGTGCAACAAAAGATGACCTGTATCCTCTACATGTTCCATGTGTATGAAACACCAATTCACACATTCACCTCCATCTCCTTTAATTATTTGTCATCAATATAGCACCAACTACTAACTGCGGCGAAGACCATCTCTTTGATGCTTTGGTGCAACGCAATTTTTCTCTATCGCGCTCTTGTCTCCTTTGCTAACTCTATAAATTAGATCTCACTATAAAAGAGTTCGTTCCTAACAATTTCAAAACATACAGTCTTCCCACCTTCCACCATCAGGCAAAATTTTTCAATCCTGTCCTATTTGCTTTGAGTGGCCTTATGAAATTTGTGTCCTTCGTGAACCCCTTGTTATCCCTATAAGATGGTTGACCACCATATTTTCTTTCTCAATCACCAGAGCTTGCACCTCTTGGAATGCAGTCATTAGGTTATCTATTCCTGTATGTCCACACTAATTGTTCCTAAGATTGCTTTAGTTTGTATTTAACATTGTTCAGGCATGCAGCGACATCCGCTAAGGTCATACCTGGACTACATTGCTTATTTGTACCATAAGATGGATCCACTTCCTGAACAAGAACGCTTTGAGGTAGTGTATCTCCTGTGCGTTGTGAATGTTGTTGAGCCATTGGTTCTTTTATATTAAGTTTCAATGACACTCCGACTTTTTTCTTATTCAGCTCGGTTACAGAGATTACTTACAGTCTCCCTTACAGGTGCATGCTTTATTCTCTATCTTCGTAATTTTCTTCTGTAAGTGTATGGTAGCTGAACTTTTTTAAATTCATTTCTTTCCTTCAGCCTCTCATGGACAATTTGGAGGCCCAAACTTATGAAACATTCGAGAAAGACACGACCAAGTACATACAGGTACATGTAAGCTTATTGTCAGCAGTGCAGTAAAACTTAAACTAAACTTAGTCAGGGGCTTGTTTGTAGTTGCTATTCTGAAGTGCCAAGCGTTGTTGCTTTTACAAAAGAAACCTAAGTTGCTTGGACTGGGGTGCGGGTGTCCGATACGGGTGCGGATCTAGAGGTTGGATCCTTCGTGATCTAATTTTTAAGATTCGGGGATATGGATCCATTGATGGATACGGATGCAGGGCAAATGTTTATAAACACTTACATTTAAAGCAAAACAATGATAATCGTAAATAATTGTAGACAGAATAACCGGAACCTCCTTAACAACAACAACATACCCAGTACAATCTCACAAGTGGGGTCTGGGGAGGGCAGAATGTACGCAAACCTTACCACTACCTCATAGAAGTAGAGAGGCTGTTTCCTGGGAACCCTCATCTCAAAACCCATAAGCAACACGGAGAACTTAAAAGAAAGAAGAATTAAATTTAAAATGTTTTCTATTTTGTTGATGATAGTACAAATTAATTAGTGTTTGAGGGTTCGCCTAAAAATAATCAAAATATCTAAAAATAGAGTGATAAAACCTAAATTATGAGATATTATGTGGAGAACTTGAAGAGAATCTTGGAAGGCGATTAAAGGAAAAGACGCGACATAGAAATTTCTATATAAAAGGTATTCCATTTTCTACAATTTCATCTTAGTTTTTGTATTGTGGTCTCGCTAGCTCTTCTACCGCATTTCCAGCTAGGGCAGACTGAAGACATTTTTAATCACTGTCACTGTTAAGAAAAAAACTCAGGAACACTATTAAGAAAAAAAATTCAGCAGCATTTTAGCTGTTAAGAATTATTTTTAGCGAGGCAGCTACTTGTTTTTTCCCAGAACACTAGCAGAAGTTGCGACTTATATTTTTCCTTAAAATTGACCTTCTAAAAAGTCTTCAACATAAAACAATCGCTTCATTCATCATGCTGAAGCGTGTTTCTGCACTGGAAGCGATCAGTTCTCTTCAACAGTCTCGTTTCAGATCCTTGAAGCGAATTTCACCTCGCATTTCCTTGCTTCATCACTTTATGAAGTACTCGCTCTCCAGAACGCTGTGTATATGTCTTAGCTTTTCCTCCAATATTCTCTTGTGAAGCTGTTTGAGGAATCTCATAATTTTATCTGAATTGCAGACTGCAATTCAGATATTTGTTCAAGTTGGAATTAGAAACTTAGAATTGATCTAATAATGAACAAAGTCTTTCTAAACTGTACCTTATAATCCTACTAAAGCAAAGGATTATTTGAATTTGCTATACTAATAATTCATTCTTTTGCATTTTGAAGACATTGAACGATGGTTGCACTTTCTCTCAGTTGGATCCTTTCAAGTAAAAGCCAACGAGTACAATAAAATTTCCCCATCTGCATAAGGAAACCATAGGCTCTTTTTTGGGTTGCATATTAAATGTTTTGCCTCGTTAATCATATAGTTGAAACTATAGCTGCCTGATTGCTTTGCTTCTCATATTTTAATCATCATTCTCAAAATACATACTTGTATGCGCACATATTTTATATCTTATTATCTTTCTTTCACTTAATTCCTTTACTTAGTCCTTTTAATTATTCACAATTTCCTTTCCCTGAATGATGAAGAAGAATCGGTGGTTTCTTTCTCAAAAAAAAGAAGTATTGGTGGTTTAATTAGTATTGTGCCTCAACTGTATTGCTTTACTAGTGTAATTGTGTTCCATGATCATTGTTGACTCCTATTCTGGCAGTATCAAAGAGCAGTTGCCAAAGCTTTAGTGGACAGGGTTCCAGATGAAAAGGCATCTACAGTCACTACTGTAAGGGTTCTCTCTTGAGAATTATGTGTCTTGGTTTTGATGTTAACTTACTCATTTAAACAGCTCAAGATGTCTTTCTGAGTTTACTTTTGTGGCATCCTGAGCTGTTAATATGACTTCTTCAAATGCCTGTTGCAGGTCTTGATGGTTGTTGGAGCTGGACGTGGACCTCTTGTCAGAGCTTCACTGCAGGTTTAAATATCTTCCTCTAGAGAATGTCAAGACAAGGAAGAAAATGGAAGATGTGCATTTGCCTTATGCCAATATATCATCTTATGTATTTTGTTTACCTTGTTGCTGACAGGCTGCTGAAGAGACTGGACGCAAGTTGAGAGTTTATGTTGTTGAGAAAAATCCGAATGCAATCGTCACCCTACATGTAATCATTCAATGTTGTCTTTTGTGATTTAGTTTCATGAACTTTTGATGTGTGGCTATTGCTGCTCTTCTCATGTCTAGAATGTGTTTATAGTTCTCATAAACTCCAGTTAACTGTTTCAGCTAGTTGAAAAAAGAATAGGGGGAAATAGCTGGATTTTAAATTTTTTGATCTGTTAATATGCTAATTTTAAGTCATATTTAATGAATTTGAACTCTTGAATCTTGTGAAAGTTGAATAGAAACGGAATGATGTCAAACATGTGGAGATATCCCAAAATGTGTGCTAAAAGACATACATACGTGATGGTTATAAAAATGTTACATGTACCTGGATATGTGTGGAAGGAGAAAAGCATAATTTGTATATTAGAAAAATTTGTGATTTCGTTGCATCTAACCTCTGCTATGTTAAAGTTGGCCTCTTTGGCCATGTATACAATTCTATGTGAGTCCATATCAGATCTATCAAAAAATAAAATAAAATATTACCTTATCTTCTTTCTTACTGGAGTAAGGAATACTCCACTTGGTCTTCTAACAAAAGAAAATGATAACACGACTTGGATTAACGATTTTAGTAGTTGGTGGCTCCTCTTGCTTGGATACATGTCTTTTGAGCCAACGGTCTATCAGAAAATGCCTCTCTAGTCTCTACACCATGAAAGAATGGGTAAGGTTTGCGTACATTCTACCCTTCCAGATCTCACTTGGGGGATCACACTAGGTATTTTATTGGTGGATCCTGGACAGTCTAGATTGGATTAAGGAATAACTAGTTGAACTGGACTGAATCCAGAGAGTTTCCTAATTTTTCGTGCATGTGTCATCACTTATGGAGTCGGGGTCTTTTTTGACTTCAAATTTGATGGAAAATCCCAATTTTTAATGGATATTTTATTCTCTTTCCATAAACTCTTTGGTGGAAGATTTGGGAGCAGACAGACTTCTACTTTACTATGTTAGCGGACTCTCACTAGTGTGTTCTTTATTTCTTTGGTGAATGCTATTTATTTGAGACAGAGCTTACTAAAGATTGAGGGCTGGGAAAAACTTGTCACCATAGTTTCAAGTGACATGCGCTGCTGGGATGCTCCTGAGAAAGCTGACATTTTGGTATTAAACCAACTCTTTGGATTAAGAAACAAACCATTTCATTCATAAAATATAATGTTTGATCTTTCATTTGCAAATTCTCATTTGAATTCCACTCATCATTTATTATTTACTAATACAGGTTAGTGAATTGCTTGGGTCATTTGGAGACAATGAGCTGTCACCTGAGTGTCTTGATGGTGCTCAAAGATACCTGAAAGAAGATGGAATTTCAATTCCATCATCGTATGTATTCAGATTTTTCAGTCACTTGCTTTTCATATTCAATGATATACACTGGTTTTACATGATCCACAGAGTTCCGTCTCTGGTGGTGTAAATCATATGAGTAGGGGTTAGTGCTGCTCATTTGCAAGGATCTGCCGTAGAAATATACTCATTAGTTCACATATCTGATAATTTTAGATTTGTGTGGTTCGACTTTAACTTATTTTAAAGGTACAATGATTCCAGAGGAGCAGTGAATTGCCTGTTGGTGACATAAACACATAATATGAGAATTTGTCTCCCTGAAACATGATGTCTTTATTTTCATTTGTCCCTGTAGTTGCACCATTTAATGTCTCCTTGAGTGCAAATTTCTCAACCGACCTAAAAATGGAATATTTTCCTCTATACCTAGAAATATTTACTAGTATGCCATGTTATTTAATTACTTTGCTTATCTCAGGTATACAAGTTTTTTCCAGCCTGTGACAGCTTCAAAATTATACAATGATGTAAGCACTCATTTTTTTATATTACATATATGAGGTACATTGACCTCCATTTTGAGTTTGCATTTTCTCTCTGCCTTTTTTAGCTGTTACATGTATTGATGCTATTGTCACAGATTAAATCTCACAAAGATCTTGTGCACTTCGAAACTGCTTATGTTGTCAAGTTCCACCGTGTAGCAAGGCTTACTTCTCCTCAACCAGTAAGTTCATTCAATTTGGAAGCATCTTGATTTTGAGTTCATTAGTTTTCCAGAATTGAGATCATAGAATAAAGTTTATACTCTGTTGAAAAGGCTAAACATTGCAAAGTGTTTAAAACACTCAATAAGAGTTGCTTGTACTGGTGACCCAAGAGATTCATAAATTTATCTTTGTTAAGTTCTCTCCTTTCAGAATGTTGCGACTGTTATTGGGAAAAGACAAACAGAGCTTAGTACATAAACATAGTGAAATTTGTACAATTAATTGAATCTACTCCATGTGTTCCATGAACAGTAAAGTCAGTAACATGAATCAGACATAACACCCATGTTTTCCACAAGAGCAGGAAAGAAAAGAACGGAAAATTAACGATGCTTGAAGAAGGAAAATGTTTTGACTTTATAAGTAACAGTGACTTTGAAATTTGGTGCATCTCATTTCTACCTGCTGTAGTGAACCACATCATATGTCCTGCAGAATGTTAAGAGAACCTGTGCTGCTTGCACTAGAAATTTAAAGAGGGAAAATCACACAAAACAATAGAATTATAAATGAAAGAAGGGATAGGTTCCACTGGTGCTTTCTCAAATGTATTCCTTGATGCCTTGTATTGACGTATGTCATTGGAAGGAGCTATCACTTCTGTAACTTACAGTTGGTTATTCTATGTTTTGTTAGGTCTTTACTTTCAATCATCCAGAGGACTTTAACTAAGAAAAGCAATCATCGATATAAGAAGCTACGATTTGAGATACCCACTGACACTGGATCAGCCCTGGTTCATGGTATTTGTTATGCTCGTAGTGATTTTATGTTCTTTTCTTTGTATGGAAATGCCATAAATATGAATGATATTTGTAGTTACTAGTCAGCTACGTACTCAGAAATTTTTGATCATGTGTGACAAAGAAGAGGCATATCTAAACACACACTCATTGTGAAATTGTTGCTGGATAATATAGTCGAACTGTTGCGTTTGTCTTTAGTGAATGATGGTGTAAAGATAGATACATTAAAAAAATCATGACATTTTAGAGATACACATTGAACTCAGTCTACATTAATCCAGAACAAAAAATTATGTTACTGTGTTACTAGTTTCACGATTGACTCAGCTGCTGAACCATAGCTTTACTAATTTTAGTTCGCTGGGCTAGTGGTTTAACCTTTTGGCCGGAGCATATGATATATATGGTCTTGATGGATAGCTGGGCATGCCTGCAATTCGTCTCTGGTTGTGTGTTTCCTGGTTCTGCCTAACAATGATCTGTTTATGCAATTGTTTTAAAGTTATTCAACAGTTTCTAATTGGCCTTTTGACCTGACCCCAGCAAAACCTCTTTTAAGAAATTGTAAGCGTTGTTCTATGCCAAATAAGATTTAAAAACTCCCTGTGTCTCATTTTGTGTGGCACCCTTTCGTTTATGGTCTGTCAAGAAAAGAATATCACCTTACACTAATTGGAAACAATTTAACTTTAAAATTCTCCCTTTACCCTTAATGAAATGATTTTCAGCCACACAAATTTGTAAGAATTGTTTTAGACCACACGTTTTAAAAGTCTTTCTTTTTTTCTTAAATACCGTGCCAAGTCAAAGGGTGCTATATATAATGGGACGGAGGGAGTATATTTTAGAACATGGAAAATATAATGCCTTGAGGAAAAACCTAAGTTGAATATTAAGTGAAGAATCCCCTTTTATTCATTTGATTTGGATAAGCATGAATGTGCAAGAACATCTAGTAATTAAAGGTCTTTATGGGCTCCAGCGTTGCATCTTTTCTTCTCCTCTTTCATTTCCAGGTTTGAAAGATTGATGAGAATCTATATAGCTGTTCCACACTAGCTTGGGGTTGAGGCATAATGGTTTTGGTAAGTTAGGGTTGGTTTCATCAATACCTAGTTTACAAGAAATGTGTACTACTAAAGCTCAATTGTTTCCCTGTCTGTTTTTTCTTTTAAATGAAGGAGAAGTCGTTCATCCTTGTGACTAAATTTTATTGATGCCAATGGTAATCTATCAATGAAAGTATAGAAAGAAAGGTTTCTCTTTTAGTGTTTAATCCCATCAAGTATATCTTCTAATTTAAATGTGGAATTCATTTTCTTCCCATGAGCAAAGGGAGTGGTAAGAAAGGAGTACATAGTTCTAAGTTATCTTTTGGTTAGATTTAGTGTTAGATTGATGGTTTTATCAACGCTTGGTTTACAAAAGCTTTATAAAAGAATTTTACTCCACTTCTCCTTGATTTTACCTATGAATGACAGGATTCGCAGGCTATTTTGATTCTGTACTTTACAAGGATGTTCATCTTGGTATTGAACCATCAACAGCAACACCTAACATGTTTAGCTGGTATGCTAATTCTTTATTCTGCCTACTCTTCTCTAGGGACTTGTAGCGGCATTTGACCTATCTCCCTTTAAATTATTTAACCTTCAGGTAGATATAGAGTAAATCTGTCTAATAAATAAAAAATAACATACCCTTGTGGGGTTTGGGGGAGGATATGATGTAAGCAAACCTTCTACCTTTGCGGGATAGAAAAGTTGCCTTGATAAATCCTAGGCTGAAAATAAACGTAACCGACACAGGAAAATAAGAAAAAAGAGATACAACAAAATAGCAATGTACAAAAAAGTGTAGCAACAAATATTGATACCCATCGGAGAAAATATAACTACACGATACCCTCAATACTACTAGAAGTACGGCATTGCTCAACTACCTACTAATCTTCTACCCTTATTCTTGACCTCCGTACCTTCCATCTAAGGTCATGTTTTCAGTGGATGTAGCTGTGCCATATCAAGTCGGATTCACCTCTCCTTGGTTCTTCTTTGGCCTATCTCTACCTCTCATAACTCTTGCTATAACCAGCGTCTTACCCAGTTCTTCTTTAGCCTACCTCTACCTCTCTTTAATCTCTCGCACCTCCTCACTAGTGCATCTTCCACCTCCTCTTCATGTGTCTGAAACATCTCAAATCTTGTTTCCCTCATCTTATTTGCCACAGAGGCCGCTCCTACCTTGTCCTGCATAACTTCGTTTCTTAATCATATCACTACTAGTATGTCCACACATTTATCTTATAACACTTTGTTTTGGTGATGACTGATGCCAAAATAATTACCAACTAAACCATTAGGAGACCTTTAGGGAAAGTGATATTTGGGTATTTAACACCATCTCTATAGCTATTCTTTTGTCGTGGTTTGAGGATTAACTTCTTACTCATTCTTATCAGGTTCCCTATATTTTTCCCATTGCGGACACCTATGCGTGTTCAATCAGGCATTCCTCTAGAAGTTCATATTTGGCGTTGTTGTGGTACTTCAAAGGTAATTACTTTCATGCATGTTTCTGTACTTGCCATTCTGTATCACCTGGAGTAATGCTTTTGAGGATAACTACATGGAGTGATTTGGATGAATTTTGGGTAGAAGTGAGTTTCCAATGTGATGATTGAAGCAGCATATGTTGTAGAAGCAAAACATTCTTGCTCTCCCTTGGAATAAAAAAAGAAAAAAGACTGAATCCATGTCCATAATAGTAGAGTACAAATTTCCATACTCAAGAATCCAGATAGTAAAAATTTACTTGGAAGTATGAATTTGTTCCCATCTTCATTGATGTTTTTTCTTGAATGCCAACCTTTGGACTTTTTGCTTGATGATATCTAGGTTTGGTACGAGTGGGGTGTGACTTCTCCCAGTTCATCTCCTATACACAACTGCAATGGTCGCTCATATTGGGTTGGCCTGTAAGATTTTTCTTCATTGTGCTCTGGGCTTTAGAGACAGCGCAGCATAATATTGCTTGTTAGAACTGTCATAATCATGGCTCCAAATTGCTATCTTTTGTGGAAAGTTGCTGAAATGCCAACTGGTGCTCAACAGGCCATATTTGATTGCCTGTGCTCTTCTGGTGCTTTAAATTTTTGTTCAATAGAAATTTTGCAGAGTTAGATTCAGATACCTTCAAACCACTTTAGCCAAATAATCTTTTTTCTTTTATGGATGTATTCTGGGTTGTCCTGTATGTGATTTTGTGTAAAATCCCATTGTTGCACATCACATGTAATAGCAAGATTAGGGACAATCGTATATTCGTATTTCTTGTTTTAGCAGTATATATATTTGGTGTGTATATGTGCGTACAATAAATAGACTCGTGGTTGGGTTCTTCCCCGGACTCTGCGTGTTTATGTGAGTATGCACTCCAATATTTGCTCATATACATAAAATTACATACATTTTCATATCGAACTTATTGTGCTATCTATGTATTGGAAGCACACCCCCATTTCGTGCCGATCGAACCTTGAAATTATTTCTTAGGTTATTATAAATGGTTTAGTAAAAGTTTTGTGAAAAAATTAATTGGAAGTCAGATCACAAAAAAGTTTATGTGCTAATAAACATAAAAAATTGAGAAAATTGTCTAAATCTTTATTGTATGGTCTCTAAATGTTAAAAAGTGCCGAATGGATTAGGTCGATGTCAATGGAATTTTTTTCGTATCATTGAACGATTTCATAAAGGTTTCACAGAAAAAATAAATCATAAATTATATCACTAAAAGATTTATGCGTTAATATATATGAATAATGAAGAAAATTGTCTAATTTTTATTGCGTGACCCTTATATGCTTAAAAAATGTAGTGAGATTAAGTTGATGCTATTGAAATTCTTTCTTGGGTAATTGACTTATTGTAGATGTTTCAATAAAGGTTGTGGTAAAATTGATCGAAATATATATCACTACAAATTTCATGGGTTAACACGCAAAATAAAATGAAGAAAATCATATGATTCTTGTTGTGTCGTTATAAATACTAAAAAATATTACATGAATTAAATCGAGGCTACTCGAATTCTTTTCCAAGTCCTTATGGATGGTTCCATAAAAGTTTTGGAAAAAATTGATAGGAAGTCATACTAGCAAAAAATTCATGGGTTAATACACATGAAAATATTCATAAGTGTCATTCCATGGTAATTGTCTCCTTTAATAGTGTAATAACTAGAGATGAATTTAAAATTTAAATTAGGTATGAGTAAACATATTAGACAAAATAAAAAATATATGTGCAGAAAGTATAACCTAACGTAATATCAATTAAGTGGTTAGAAATTTCGAACCTATATTATCACATGTAATTTTTTTTAGAAGCTTGTCAATTCTGCTAGACCCGTTCCCCTCAAACGCGCCACACATGAAACAACAATGGTGTACACAATGGCGTACACAATGGCGAAGTTAAGATTTTAATTTAGAAAATTTAAAATTTGAAGGAGTAGTTCGACATTTAATATATATATATATATATGAAGTTATTTCAACCATACATAAATAGTAGTAAGTTCGACTGAACCCCGATAAATAGGTAGCTCTGCCCAGAGTGCACATGAGATCATGTAACTTTCTATCTTCTCACTCTTCCCTTTCCAAAACCAACTAAAAATACAATTATTTTAATTTCTTTAGTTTCAACACAAATTCCATAAAAAGAGAAATAATTGAATTATAACTAAAAGAATCATTTTTTTTAGGTAAACTCCAAAAGAAAACAATCATATTTTTTTTTTAGCAAAAAGAGGACCCCTCAATCACTAATATAAGGAGGACAAAAAAGATATGGTACCATATATATATAGCCCATTGTTTTTCTCTAGAATTATGTGTTCTAATAATTTAATTAAATTAATTAGCTGGAAAAAAATAATAGTACTGCATATCATTAATTAAACTGATCAAGAAATTCAGAACCCAACTTGTGTATTCATAACAATACTCCAAAATTTTGGCTGTATTTTTTGCATAGAGCCAAAGATAATACCATAATGGCACATGGGTGTCTATAATTTCGCCATCTTGTGTGTATTATAACACCAAAATAAATAAAGTAAGAAGAATATATCCTACTTTTGGTTAATTTTTTTAGCATAATAATAAAAATAACTATACCTCAATCTCAAGCAAATTTTAGTTGATATGTAATTTTTTAATATTCATACCAAAGATTTATTCACTTATATAGAAGAAGAATCGAAAAAGGAGCAGATGATTCATGTGGCAGTGGAAGAGTCAGTCGCCTTTTATGAAGTTTGTGCTTTATAGAGTTTTCTGAAAAAACTTACTAGTTGAAGAAGACATCCTAGGGATAAGAGACTTAGGGCTAAAGAGAGAGAGCCAAAAAAAGAATCTTTTGTGAATAATCCTGCATAATCTCGAATGTTATCAGTTTCGGTATTCTATTTATGTCTTAGGGCTAAAGAGAGAGACAAAAAAAGAATCTTTTGTGAATAATCCTGCATAACCTCGAATGTTATCAGTTTCAGTATTCTATTTTAAGTATAAACTTAGGCGAAACAACTAGTATTTTAAATCGATAATCAAAATTTAGCCCTTGTTTTAAATTAAATTGGAAACTATTTATTTTTTGGATGTGAAAATAAAATCTGAACAAAATATTTCTAGATAGGACACGAAAAAACTCTTGTACTTAATATTAAAAGTTCAAAAACTATTTTACGTCTTACAAAGCACAATATATCTACATAATTAGATGCATGTTATAAGTTTGAACCCTACTTTGTGAGTACTAAGTATAGTATATAAATTAAATTCATAGGGGTGTTGTTAAACCTAAGAATTGTCTAACTTTGTGAATTCACTTGGAGTATTACCTAAATTATGGCTTGATTTGGGTAAATGAAATTAGGTTAACTATGTTATGTGACAAAACAAAAAAAATCTACTCTTATGCTATTTTAACAGTTGTTTTAATCTTTTTTTATGATTATTTAAAAAAAATACAAAATATAATTGTTAGATTATCCTTATTTAATTAAAGTAGACTAATTTTCCTCTCAATATTGTGTATTCTTCTTTAATTTTAAGAGTATACTTGAACATAATTATCAACTTTATACTCGAACATAATTAAAGTAGTGATTAGACATGATATGGAGAGTCTTAGTCTCACCGAGGACATGACAGTGGATAGGAAGATGTGGAGGTCT
>DF363830.1:537-29638 GCA_000787875.1 Solanum virginianum | reverse complement strand
TAGGAAAAATTATAGAAATCCCATATTATGTTTAAATATTTTCAAATATTACCTACCTTTTTTACAAATTACTAAAATTTCTTTTTTGCTACTTTCCCTCCACACGTCTAATACACTCATCCCCTTTCCCACAAAACCCTTTTTCTTCGGCGAGAATCAAGCCAAATTGATTCAAAAATCTCTAACTTCTCTCCAATTCAAGCGGCACATTCTCCTTCTATCTATCAAGAGAATAGTCCACTTGGGTGAAAAAGGAGGCCTGTAATCCTCGTAAGGGTTTATCAAGAGAATAGTAATCTCCTTTCCCACGAAACCCTTTTTCTTCGGCGAGAATCAAGCCAATCTGATTAAAAAAATCTCTAACTTCTTTCCAATTCAAGCGGCACATTCTCCCTCTATCTATCAAGAGAATAGTCCACTTGGGTGGAATCAAAAGGTAGGTTAATTATCTTCTCCATTTCAATTTCATCTGGTTTTCTTCTGAAGTTCATTGTCAATTTTTTCTTCAACTTTCACATACTTCATAAGTATGGATCCTCCATAGTTTAGCATTGGGTTCACTCAATTAGATGAAGAACAAACTATTCGAGATAGTGTGTATGACTCTGATGATGAAAATTTTCAGAAAATAGATCTAAACAAACTCATGATCTTATGGCCATAAAGAAAAAAAAAAGGAGAAATCATATCAGAAAAACACAAAGGTCCAACTTCAAAAACCTCAGATCCCAAAATTTCCAAAAAGTCAAAGAAGAATGATGGAGTAATTAATCGACCATCTTTGCCTGATGTTAATTTTTTTCAAACACTGGAGACAATAGTAATTCCAAATTGATTCATTATGAAAAACACAGTGAATCATTTGGATAGCGCGTATCTTGTAATTTTTTTTAATTCATAGAACCGCATCGAGTAAATATAATGAATCATTTTACTTGGTTCATTATTCTAAGTCTGTTGGTTCATTATTCTAATTCTGTATCTGGCTTCCTGATTCATGAATATTGGTTGGGCATGGTGATTCATTAGATTGGTTTATTTTTGAAAAATATAATGATTCATCCTGTGTAGTATTTTATGATTCATTGAGATTGATTTCTGACTATTATATGTTTGTTGATTCATTATATGTATCTAACAAAGTGATACATTTTTTTAATGAATCATGTTAGTTGGTTCATTCCTTATGAGAAATAAGGTTTGATGATGTGATGATTCATTAGGTATGTATTGGTTGGATTGGTCATTCATTAAATGTTTATTTTTAGAAAAATTATAATGATTCATTGTGTGTAGTAATTTATGATTCATTGGAACATAAAATTTGATCATGTGTGTTGATTAGATTCACTATTTTGAAACATCTTTTTATGGTTGTTGTACGTTGTTGCCACAATACATGTATCAAACATGGTGATACACCTTAACAATGATCCATGTTAATATATGATCCATTATGACAATCATTCATTGGAATTGAATCAAACATAGTGTTACACTATACAATGAATCATGCCAATTGATTGTTGTTTTAATTGCTCCTCTTTTAGTTAATGTATAATGTTTTTTCATACATCTTTCTTCTTTTGTAGGGTTAGAAATACAAGATCAAACAAATTTCATCTCATCTTTTGCAGTTTGGTGCTATATATACACATGATTTTGCAAATCATATAAAAGCATCACACGTGATTTTGCAAATCATATAAAAGCCTCACTAGGAGAACAATAAACCAAGTTATTCAAAGAAATAATATTTGGTCCATATCTTGAAATCGAACAGTGAAATTGGCAAGGTCAAATCACAAAATGTGTATTGTTGCTTGAGTTGCAGCAAGACAAGATTGATGAACTGCATGTTCGACACATTACTTTGAACATCCAATTACAATTATCCAACATACATATCAACACATAGCTGCAACATTTATATAACATTTTTAGTGTAGCAGAACACATGATACAATGTTATTTTTATTGGATTTACCATCCATATTAATGAATCATATATTATTCCCAAAAAATTATAAAACATGATACAATAAATAATGCACTCATGACGAATCTAATGCATATTAATGGTGATTTATAACATTATTCAGATAGATGTCATGCATATTTTGTCAACACAACAATTAGATTCATCACAAATATGAACACATCAAGACACATTCCAGCGTATCACAGAACATGATACTTTATTATTTTGCTGAATTCACCATACATACAAATGAATCATATATTATTCAACACAATAAATAGGTTCATCACCAATATGTACATATTAATACACATTTTAGTGTATTACAACACATGATACTATATTATTTTGTTGGATTCACCATTCATATGAATGAATCATACATTATTCCTAACAAAAATCTTAAAAACATGATACATAATTAACAAAATCATGATGAATCTAATTCATGATATAAATAAACTTCATGGTTTTATAATTAACAAAATCATGATAAATCTAATTCATGATATAAATCAGCTTCATACCTCTGAGCATTAGATCTCTTCACTTTGAAGTTAAAATTATTTTCTATTCCATATTTCGCCATCACTGCAACCAACATTGCCTTGTTCTTGTATAATTGGTTCTCCTTGACATCTGTATTCTGTGTATCAGCTATGTAGCTCGATATTTTTAATTCTGAAATAAAAGAGGAATTATCATTACTTGATTCAACCACGACAAGAGCATGTGTAACATGAACACTTCCCTCAACACACATAACTTTGCCATAAGTAACATCAAAGTTATGTATCATTCTATCTGTCTTGGTAACTACATCAATACAGAATGGATATTTTGAAATTCCAGGATCGATCATTTTTACCTCAAAATATAATCTTACTTTTTAATTAGCATTGGTGTAAAACAACCTTCAACAATATATTACATTTCTATATCCTATCTTGCCTTATCGATCTCCAACTTAGCTAGAATGGTGGATTTGAGATTTAAAAATAAAATTGTTGGTGCAACAACTACTCCATCACTCTTGTATCTCATATAAACAACATCGTTTTCCCAAATCACTGAATGCATCAACATTATTGCCACATTCAATCTATTCTCAATCATATTTTTGGGTTTACAGTAGGAATTTCAGTTACTCACTACTTGAATAATTGGGGATTTTTTATTCTTATGAAACGTATTATTGCCTTTTTTCCAAGAATTTGATTATGATGTAATTAGCTAAATTTTAGGGATTGAAATCTACCTTCAGTTTAAAATGCAACTGAAATGGAATACAATGAATCCTCAGTTATGAATCATGTTTGAAACTCCTTTCTTCAGTGTATCCGTATCTTGAGAATTATATAGAATTTTTTGTAATTATGAAAAATATAGGGATAAATTGAAATTTCTTTCCCTCAATGTGGGATTTTTGTAAGTTATACAAAAATATATAAATTATATTGGGCCCATATTATGGGCCTTCAATTATCTAGCATATATAAATATTTTTTGTTGACTGCTGCAACTAGGTTATCAGCCATAGTTTTATGCAGTTAAAGTCAGTTGACTGCTGCATCTAATATTGTTGTTTCTTAAGACGGAAATGGTGATTTAAAAATAATAACTGGAGTGATATTAGCAGCACCGAATAAGAATGTCAAACCATACTATATCAAAATCAAACGAGGGATGTATTGTGAGTATGTTTGAGTTAATGAGAAAAAGACTAATATAATGCTGATCGGAGAAGCAATGGATAGTACAATCATAACGGGCAATAGAAGTTTCACCGACGGCAATAGAACCTATGCCACAACGATAGTGGATGAGAGCAGGTCTATATATACGCATGAATTTTATGGATTTTGATGAATTATCATTATTTATTTATATTTAATTTGCAAAGGTAATCGATAATGGCTTTGTAGCCGAAGACATAACATTTTGGAATGATGTTGGACCTGGGGGTATCAAGCAGTCGCTTTAAGAGTTGAAGTAAATTTGGTGTTCTTTTACCAATGTCGCTTTAAGATTTCGCAACAGAGTATAATTAATTGTTGCTTTAGACATATATAGGGTATCAAGACACCCTATATGTCGTATATCTCATGCGCTGTACGTGCATTTCATGCGTTATAAGTCCATTTCGTGCATGGAATGTGTATCTTCTGCATTATACATAGGCATTTTGTGTGTCACATATATATATCTCGTGCTTTACATGTGTATTTGGTACATTTGCTTTAAATTTCATTTTAAAATTCAAATTTCATTTTAAAATTCAAATTTCTAATTAAAAATTGATATCGTTTCAAAGGGTATCAAGACAACCTGTACGCCAAAAGCAACCATCAATCCTAGCACATGTGTTGTTATTAACTTTCTATCATGTGTACTAGCACCAACTGTGAGAGTCCAAGTAATGTACCACTTCTTAGACCATTATTACCAGCAAAGTTGACAACAATAACACCCTTTTGTATTGCGATAAAAGAACCAATGATCGATGGAGTCATCACAAAACTTCAAAGATGGAAGGCCAAGGGAGATAGAAATCAGGTCTACTTTATCATCTATTGTAACACCCATCGCAGCCAATACAACATCATTTGGATAGCCAAGTAGTGCACATACCTTATACATGGCAATATCAGCAAGAGGGGCTATGCCGATTGATGTGCCATTAGCATTATCGAACACATTTGCCTTATTAAAAAGTTCTTCAAAGTAGTACTTGAAGTATGTGTGTCGTGACCTTCCTTATCAACTGGCGGATTAGTAGAGACACCCAAAAATTTTCTTGCACCGATGAGTTTATTGTTGCAAGTTATATTTTTTGTAAACTTACATTTTCATTTTTATTATGTCAGTGGGATAATCTATAATAGCTTTGTAGCCCAATACATAACATTTCAGAATGATGCTGGATCTGGGGATATCAAGAAGTCACTTTAAGAGTTGAAGCAAATTTGGTGTCCTTTTACCGACGTCACTTTAAGATTTCGCAATCACAATAGAATTGACGGTTGCTTTTGGCATATATATGCCAAACCCTATATGTTGTATATCTCGTGTGTTGTAAATGCATTATATGCGTTATAAGTGCATTTCATGCATGAAATATGTATCTTCTGCATTATACATATGTATTTCGTGTGTCGTACGTATGTATCTCGTGCTTCACATGTGTATTTGGTACAGTTGCTTCAAATTTCATTTTGAAATTTAAAATTTTAATTTAAAATTGATTTTGTTTCGAAGGGTAGTAGGACACGCTATATGCCAAAAACAACTTCAAGATACAATTATCTTATTGCGATCTCATGTTATACAATTATCTTGTAGGATGCATGTGCAAGTTTTTCTTAATTTGTTGAAAGCAATTCCACATTTGGGTTGCCAACCTGTTACTTATGCATGTGAAGTATAAAAATGGACATGTTGAAAATAAAAGTTTGGTTTAAAAGAATTTATGTGTTTTATCATTAACTAGAGGAAATGATAAATTATGAAGGCAATTCCCTCAAATTAATCCAAATTTTGACTCAATTGTTTAAAATTAAAAGATTAATAATCCAATTATATTTAATTTCCTTTCCAAAATTAGTTACTACTCCCCTATGTAATATAAATTAATGTCATTAAAATTTGACTTTCATATATTGTGTTTGTGACACCCATAACTCTATCCTCACATGTACCTATATTTTAAGCCTCACTTTTATATGTTGGAAGTGTATTAAGGTCATAAGAGACCTCTAATACTTAGTCGAGTTCAAAACTTTCCTATAAATTGATTTTCTAGTTTTAGATTATGCAAGGGTCAACTTTAAATGATCATAACGCTTAGCACATGAAGAATTAGATGTCACATGATCTACCAAATAAAAGCTCTTTGAATTAACTTTTCAATGCAACTGATTTCACCTCACTTGGAGTTCAGAGTCAAAGGTTATTGTCGTTTTACTAAAGTATGCTTGAGCAAAGTTACTTCTATGAAATCCTTTTTTAAGGGTCGAGTTGCTTCCCTTGCACATGCAAGTGTATACGGTCTCACAAGTAATACTTTGGTCCTGAGTAAGGGTTGACGAACCTAAGGGATTTGAATGTAATTCGTACTTTCTCTCGGTTATCACGTCTATGATGCTTTTAGGAAAAATAGTTGCTATTTTATAGAAAATAAATTGTAAAAGAAATAACTTCTATTAAGCTAATATGACTTTCACACAAGATATCAATTAAAGATACGATTCCAGGGTTGTAACCGTTACGACTCTGTCTAGTCTTAACAACATTTCTCTACATCTGGTTTCTGGATTATTGATTCATGGGGTTTAATATACCTGAATAGGGTGACACACCTCTGTCGGCCTACCATTATTGACTGCCTAACTACATCGTTGAGAGGGAATAGACAAACTAATAAAAATGCACTAAAGCTATCTTCCCGTATATGAACCGAGCAAGGTGTAAGGGTAGTTGTCACAGGTCTCTCTTACACGAATCAACCTAGTTTCCTAGTATTAAGCAAGCTCCATATGCTATTGTGTTCTATCCGCTCCAACATCTCTGGAATCTAGAGTGAACAACAAATTTACTCCCTAGTTGGCCAGACTTTGAAGTATAGATATAAATAACATAGGAATAATCGAAAGAAATCATTCATAAATGTCAAAAGTTAAGAACTACATATGGTCTATGGCTACAACCCTAGAATATGGAAGCTTAGCCACTCATGGACGTGGAATACATCATGAATGAAGTGGAAAACGTCATGTGTGTCGTGATATGGTCTATGGCTACAACCCTAGAATATGGAAGCTTAGCCACTCATGGACGTGGAATACATCATGAATGAAGTGGAAAACGTCAAAAACCAAAATCTAAAGATTAAACTAACTAACGTACTGTGGAAAAGTGTTCTCCATCGCCTCTACAGTGCTTCTTCCGTAAAAATCAATGTCAAAACCTAAAGTCTAAGATAGAGAAATAATAAAAATCCCATTTTTTAACTTTTCAACATCGGGTCCTCAGGTCTGCGTTGCGAACCTCTTATTTTCCTATGTTCTCGCTTAATTTGCTGACTGGATAATTCTACACACTTTTAAAAAGGTCCATACGTGGACCTTGCACCTCCTTTGGGTTTCGTGCCTTTTTTATATTTTACATCTTCCATAACCTAGTACCCAGGTTTGCCAAGTGGAGTTTTGGTCTTTTGGTTGCTTCTACTGATCTTCATGTTCCCCGTTTCGGGCTGTGTTATTCCATCGAGTTCGGGTTTAACTCCAAACTTCCCAATCGAAGAAAAACCCTGCAAACACACAACCAACAGGCGCACTTGGCCCTATATCAGCAATATACAAGAAAATGACATACAAACACCTAGACTCTATTAATTTGTCCTATGAATTCACTCTATTTATGGGTATTTTTCGCTCAGTAGGCGTATAAATACACCTAAGATCACTACTTCACACTTAGAGTTTTGTCTGTCCTCGGGAAAACCACTACACATGCATGAGACTCCCTACAATAGTATGTACAATTACCATCATGCGATCGAACTCTATGAATCATAGTGAACACTTTCTCTACCTCGGGCGTAAACTATTTGCTCCTTACACTTATGTATATATGCGGACTCATGCAGAATATTTAACAGTTAATCTTGTTCCGAACCTTGAATGATCATGTGCCTTCACCAAGAAAAATTTCCCATGCACATCACTACAAATCTAGTCAGAAGATCAAGAATGGGTACACACACAACTCTCGCTCTCAGAAAATATGTCTCAAATTGCTTCAAGATTCCATAAGCTTGCCCCTAATGTAAACGTAGACCTAGTTGGAATTTTCCTTAGAGGATGGTATTTATCTTCCTGTAATGTAGGCTGCAGGTAGGTGGGATACATTTATTGATATGGCTAACATGGTTCACTTTCCACGCGCTTGTAGCATATACTTCCCCTATTTTCATGCCACCTTTACTTACAACCCTTTTACCTTTCTTGAATAAAATTGTGAGTACTCCTATCTATTTAATCTGACCCCAACATAACACCCTATCAACAAGTGGACACCCTAACAAACATAGACTAAGCCAAGGGAAATAATTAAAACTAATCAAAAAGATAATTTAAATTAATATTTTTTTTATAATTCTAGTGTGCCTGCGCGATGGATCTGCGATACGAGCACTATATCAACTGGCAAAGTTTAGGCCCAAAATAGTGTGCATCTGTGATTGCTCCGCGATGCGGAAGCAACACGGATACCTACTATTTTGGGAGACTCTTTCTAAACTACTCATTTTTTTTTTCACACCTTCTTCTTTCACATCCTCTCGAGTGTCCACTCCCATTCCCTCTTTTCTTATTCACCATGCTCGAGCGCTAGGGAATTGGGATCAAAATTGGGTAATTCATCAAGAAAAAGGGATTAGCTTGAAATGTGGTTAGACAAAGAATAGGCTAAGGTTCAACCGGGCTAACTAGGATTGATTTCGTCATTCAACGAAATGCCTAGATCATTTTCTCTATTTTCGATTCCTCTCAAGTCTACTCTACATACCGGGCAAGTTCTCGAACCTATCCCAATGTAGACTCACAATTGGATCACTCACACATGACACATTTTCACCACAAGGTTAGCACTAGAGTTCTTATTGTGGTATTCCCATGAATTCATCTAATTAAGCATGCATACCCAATGATTCACAAGGTTCAAATACTCACCCTTACTATGTTCTAAGGTTTGCGCTCGATGCTCGTTTACATACTACCACACTCTATATGAACTCGATTTGACGAATGCCCTTAGGACGGTTATAATCCATCCATCATAGGGCTCCTATCACTCAACTATGACTAACACACAACTAATATCAACAGGCATACAACTATCAACAATCTAATGCATTTACAAATTATCCACAGACAAGCATCCATGCACCATAGTAGTAGCCAACCAATATTTACCGACCCAACAAAATTAAAAGATGTCCAAACCTAAACAAAAAGCAGAAATAAAACATATTGTCTTATTACATGTAAGAAATAGACTAATAGAAGCATCATCACAAACAAAGGAATCCCAGCCCCACACTTATATGTAGCACTGCCCTTAGTGCTAACCATACATAAACTGCGAGGTGGGAACTGTGGTGCTCAAGCATCACCAGGACCTGGTAGGATGGGGTCACTACCTACATATACTAGAGGGGCATTAGCTATGTCACCTTCCTCAGCCTCTTCATCATCCTCGTCCTTGTGCTCCTCCCCTGGGTCCGTAGGAATGTCATCATCCACTGGCTCTGTGAACCCAGGTCCAATGTGTAGCACGGGTTTGGCATGATTGTTTAGCGTGTATTCCCCCTCAACCTTCTGTAATTCCTCTCTCGTGGAAGGCCGGCCGCCAGTCTGTTGTCTCAGCATCTCAAGGTTGTACATACAACCCATAATCAACTCTTCCTGGTAGGCCCTCTCTACTGTAGGATTTGGCCTTTGTGTATGTCAAACCCTTGATGTTAGTGGCAACATAGGGGGGCCTGAATGACCGGGCAGTAGTCCACCTCCTCCTCCGGGACACCTGCATCGCGACACAAAGTAGTAATAAGGCCCCCAATGGTATACTTGTGACCCTTATGGGTCTTGGCCTTTCGCATCAATGGTCTGAAGAATGTCCCATAGTTCAACTGCATGGCTCTCATGATTGCATACGTAAGACACACTCTATCCCTTGTCACATTGGTGAAGTGTTGCCCTGGAAAGAAAGAGTTCATCATGATATTCACCATGACTCTATCCTCCATGGATATGTGAGCAAAAGGAAAGGATAGGTGATAGCCCCACTCAGTATGTCAGACCCATCTCGCCGTGGACATATGCCCAGAAATGGTGTGCCTGATGTCTTAGTAGGGAGGGCGACATCACAACTCAGTGAATTCTCCTGCTGAGGCCTCTTCGGGGGTGCCCAGGATTCGGTTGATCGCCAAAGGTGAGAAGTTGACCTCCAATCCACGAACCACCACCGTTTGGGACCGTGGTTTATTCGCTCATGTTGGCGTAGAATTCCCTAACCAAGCTCAGATTACAAGGCATAGGTGGTCAGAACAAGAACCCCAAACTCAATTGATTGCAGTGATTTAAAATTTAGGGGAACTCGTCCCGAAGGGAATCTACGTCAATAGGGACATCAGGATAGCACTTCGTCTTATCATAAGACTGGTACCACCTCCTACCCTTTCTATTGACAACATTGGTCCCGTATTGAGGTTTTTGGCCCGTCCTAGTGTCCTTAGGCATATCGAGGATATCTCAGGGCTGTTTCCTTGTGTTGGTGTCTCTTGGCCTACTTGACGATCCGCCTCGGCGTGCACTTGAAGACATCTTTCCTGCAAAACATAAGTGCAAAATCAGTACTTGCTCTCCACGCTCACAACCCACACTTAAATTCACTCCCGTGTGGCGAGGGTTCTCAGACTTCCCAACGACATCGGGCGACATCAACTCACAATTCCATGCCCTTATATCCCCTATGACAGGCACGAACATGACTTCACATTCTTTTCAATGTCAAGCGACTCAACTGCTCACCTACAAAACTGTAACACCATAGTATGACATAAGGGTTCAACCCCACAATCAAACAAAAAGATTCAACCCACACTTGAACTTTCACATGACTACTCAAATTTGTTTCAAACCCATCAGGGAGTGTGTCGAAGAAACCCCATCACCCCTTTCAGACAGTCACAAGAGCACCCCCATCATCACATTATTCGAATTGAACCCCACACTTGAATATTTGGCACACGCCAACCTCAAAACAACCATTTAATTACAAGGCATGTGATAGAACTCATAAACCCCCAAAACTTTCCCCCATTTTAGGGCATAAACTCGACCTAGGGTTTTCACCCACATAATTCACATATAACATGCACATGAAAACACTAACCATCTACCCATAGCACACCCCCACAAGTAAGATTACCCAACAATCATAAATCCCCGTCGAATGAACCCATAAAGCATGAAGAATTTCAACGTTGACCACTTGTAACCTAGTAAAATAAAGCACAAAAATTACACCAAGAGTACATACCTAAGGAGGAGCGTGAAATCACACAATTATGAGTAACCTACGTAAGGAGTAACGTGGTGGAGTTCAAAAGGGAGGGCAATAAAGGAAGAAGATGAAAAGAAAATTTGAGAAGAAAGGGAATGGGGACAGGTTTATGGCCATGTGGGGGAGAAATAGGGAAAAATGATTAGGGAAATAACGGGTGAGGGAAATTAAGAGGATGGGGATCATATCTGTATTCAGCCATTTTAACACACATTTGCGTTCACTCCGTGACGCGGAGAGAATACGGATCAACATTTAGATAAATATTTTCCAAGATACAGAAATAGTAAGCCTTCGCGTTTGCTCTGTGACACGGAGGCGACGCGAATGCATACTTAAGATAAATAGCTTACCTAGGCGCAAAAATAGTAAGGTTCATGCATTTGCTCCGCGATGTGAAGTGAACGCGGACCAACACTTAATGACATTTCCACCAGGGTCAGAAATAGTAGGCATCCACGATGGGTCCGTGTCGCGGCACCATCGCGAATGCTTACTATTTTGAGCAACAAAAAATATCTGATTTTTAGCTCCGCGTGCCAAACTTTTTTTGAACACCTGGACATGCTTCAAAAACACTAAACTTTTGATTAGAACTAGAAAACACAAAAATATTTCCCAACGGATCGTAGGGAATTGAGGACTCAAAATTTTACACATAACTAGTGCAGGGTCCACGATGCGGAGACATCGCGGACCTGTACTTATGCAAATTCTTAATTTTTTTTGTATGGGACACATTTATTTCTCTTTTTTTTTAAAGAAAAATGAACATAGCTAAGTTACCTCACCATGGGTTGCCTCTTATGCAACGCTTAATTTAACATCGCGGCATGACACATGCTCTAGTCATTCATCTTTGGCCAACTCAATGGCCTCAATTATTTGATTTGCGTCCATACTATAGTAGTGCTTGACCCTTTGACCATTCACTAAAAAGGGTTGATTCGTGGTCAAGTCCTTTAGCTCCATTGCACCATGGGGTGTGGTCGCTACCACCACAAATGGTCCACCAAATTTGGACCTCAATTTTCCTAGAAACAGTTTAAGATATGAGTTAAATAACAATACCTATTGGCGCGGTTTGAAATTTCACTTGATTATGTGCTGATTGTGCCACTTTTTCATCCGCTCCTTATAGAGCTAAACATTTTCGTACGATTGGAGCCAAAATTCATCCAACTCCTCCAATTGCTCAAGTCACTTCCTTCCAGCGAGCTCAGGGTCAAGATTCAACTTCTTAATCATATAATACGCCTGATGCTCGAGCTCTACGGGCAGATGACAAGCCTTTTCATACATAAGCTTATACGGAGAGGTTCTGATTGGGGTTTTGTAGGTAGTCCGATACGCCCACATGCTTCATCTAGTTTTTTTGCCCAATCTTTTCGAGTGGCATTCACTGTCTTTTGCAATATCTGCTTCACCTCCCGGTAAAACACTTCCACCTGCTCACTGGTTTGTGGGTGGTATGCTGTGGCTACCTTGTGCCGTATCCCATATTTCGCCAGCAAGTTCTTCACAATTTGATTTAAGAAATGGGTATCGCCATCACTAATAATGGCCCTCGAAGTATCAAACTGTGTGAAGATATTCTTGTGGTGGAATTTGCTCACCACCTTCACATCATTGGTTAGAAGGGCTACTACTTCTACCCATTTGGAAACGTAGTCCACAGCTACATAATATAGTGTCACCCGAATGATGGTGGGAATAGCCCCATGAAATCATTGCCCCAAATGTCGAAGATCTTTACTTCCAGAATGTTATTTAAGGGCATCTCATGCCTCTAGGATATAATACTCATCTTCTGGCAAGCATCACATACCCTGGAGAATTGAACATCATCTTTGAATAAGGTAGGCTAGAAAAACCAGATTGTAATGCCTTGTGCGCTGTCCGATCACCAACTCAAGAGGGTGGTCCAAACTTGGTCTGATCAATAGAAAGGTGAGAGGCATGACATCTCTCTAGGATCTGCCTCATCTCAACCTCTAGAACTTACCACTGTACCATACGGTCCTCTCCCCATTTGAACAAGTATGCCTCATCCCAGATATAAGCTCTAGCATCATGGGCTAATCTCTTCTTTTGCTGGTAGGTTGCCTCAAGTGGGAACATACCACTTACCAAATAGTTAACAATATTAGTATATCATGGTAATTATTCTACCTCAATGGCTAACAGCTGCTCGTATGGAAATACTTCTTAATTTATGGTTTCTCACCTATGTGAGCATGAGTCTCTAGATGAGATGGATGATCAACAACTTGGTTTTCGCTCCCCTTTCGATCTCTGATTTCAATGTCAAACTGTTAGAGCAATAAGACCCATCTAATCAAGTACGGCTTGGCATCCTTCTTGTTGAATAGATACTTCACTGTTGCATGGTTTGTGAATACCACTACTTGGGTCATCACCAAATAAGCTTTGAATTTATCAAACGCATACACTAGTGCTAGCATTTCTTCCTCGGTAACTGTATAGTTGCTTTGTGCTGCATCCAAGGTTTTGCTGGCATAGTACATAGAGTGAAAGATTTTATCTCTGCACTGCCCCAGTACCACACCTACTGCTGTATCACTAGCATCACACATGAACTCAAACAGGAGATACCAATCGAGTGCTACCAAGATCGGTACCTCCACCAACTTCTTCTTTAGTGTTTCAAACGCCTACAAACAAACTTCATCAAAGTTAAACTGTTCCTCTTTCTCCAATAAAGCACACAATGGCTTCACAATCTTTGAGAAGTCTTTAATAAACCTACGGTAGAACCCCGCATGTCCCAGAAAGCTCTGGACTCCTTTGATCAAAACTGGTGGAGGTAGCTTATCGATCACTTCTATCTTGGCTTTGTCTACTTCTAACCCCTTCTTGGACACTTTGTGGCCTAAGACTATCCCCTCCTTAACTAGGAAGTGATATTTCTCCAGTTAAGAATGAGGTTAGTCTCCTCATATCTAGCTAGCACTCTGTCCAAATTCTGCAAGCAACTCTCAAATGATTCCCCGAGGATAGAGAAATCGTCCATGAATACCTCCATAAAGTTCTTTACCATATCATGAAAGATTGCCATCATATACCTTTGGAATGTGGCTGGTGCATTGCACAGCCCAAAGGGCATACATTTGAAGGAATACATCTCGTATGGGCATGTGAAAGTTGTCTTTTCCTGGTCTTCGGGTCCAACAGTGATCTGGTTGTACCCTGAGTACCCATCGAGGAAGAAATAATACTCCTGCTCAGTAAGTTGATCTAATATCTGGTCAATGAAAGGCATGGGGTAATGATCTTTCCTGGTGGCATCATTTAGTTTCCTATAGTCCATATAGATTCGCCATCCCATCACCGTCCTAGTTGGAATCAGCTCATTCTTCTCGTTGGTTACAATTTTCATCCCACCCTTCTTGGGGACACATTGCACATGGCTCACCCATTTGCTATCTGATACATAAGCTTATACGGAGAGGTTCTGATTGGGGTTTTAGACTGGTTATAGCATCAATCTCCAAGACCCTAGTCTATTTCTGCACAATTAGTCTGCTGGATCTTTGATATGGGAAAGGTAATCCCTGTGTCCAACCACTTTATAACCTCTTTTTTCACTACTTTCTTAGTGATTGGGTTTAATCACCTCTGTGGTTGAGCCACCGATTTGTGGCCCTCCTCTAGAAATATTTTGTGTATGCAGAGGGCTGGACTAATGCTATGGATGTCAGACATCTGCCACCCCATGGCTCTCTGTCACTTTTTCAACACTGCAATAACCACTTCTACCTGGGCTGTAGTTAAGAAAGCAGACAAGATTACAGGTAATATATTATTTTTGCCAAGAAACTCATACTTGAGATGTAATGGTAGCTACTTCAACTCCAACTTAGGAGCTTCTTCCACTGACAGTTTGGGAGGTGGTCCCAACACCCTGTTCAAAGGTTTGTTCATCTTTTTCAACATGCTCACATTGTGAGCATTCGGTACACCTTCAATCTCTCTGGCTTCTATATCATCCACTAGCCCTTAATTTAATAGTACCCTAGCTAGTGGGTCTTCAATCTCCACTTAACTTACCGCCACTGAAGTGTCTATCACTGTGATGGCTGCTAGATCCTCATACGCAGCTGGCAGCTTCATTACCTTGTAGACATCAAATACTTCTACCTTATCATGGGCTTGCATGGTGAGCCTCTCTGCTATGACATCAATCAATGCTCTTCATTTAGCCGAGAATGGGTGCCCAAGTATAAATGAAACCTCAGGATTAGGCTCAAAATCTAGGATGACAAAGTCCACGGGGAAGATGAGAGACCCCACTTAGACTAAGACATCATCCATCACTCTATTCGGCCTTGCCACTGACCAATCGGCTAGCTGCAATACAATAGTTGTGGGCTTCAGCCTTCCCAGCCCTAGTTGTAAGAACAAAGATATAAGCATGAGGTTTATGCTAGCCCTAAGATCACACAAGCCCTGTGCATTCAGATAGTTCCCAATAGTTACTTGCATATTGAAGTTTCCTGGATCTTTTAGTTTGGCAGGCAAGTGTGATTTATTGAGAATCTTGGAGTTGCATGTCTCTGTCAGTGACACAGTCTCATACTTAGCCTATTTGGTCTTGTTAGCTATAATGTCCTTGACATACTTAGCATATTTTGGGATCCCCTATAAAATATCAATCAAAGGTAAGTTAATTTGTAACTGTTTTAGCAGCCCGATGAATTTCTGAAAATAGTCATCCTCCTTCTTCTTCTTGAGCTTTTGTGGGAACGAAGGAGGAGGTTTTGGTAATAGTGTGGCCTCGTCAGTAGTTGGGCTGGGATTGCCAGCCTCAGTGTCCTGCGTAGCATTTTGCCCCTCACCATTCTTCTTCTTGGGAATCAATTTTGTTAGAGGCTTCCCACTCTATGTACTGACTGCACTTGCTTGTTTTGGGTTAGGATCAGTGTTACCTAGCAAGCCTCCTTGAGGCCTAGAATTTATTAAAGTAGCCAACTATCCCAATTACTTCTCTAAGTTCAGTAGATCTTGTTTGTTCCTTTGGATTTCTTCTTCTTGCCAATTCTGGTTGGCTAAGATTTGTCTCGGCACCTTACTATCAATCATGGTGCTTGGATTAGCCTATCTTGCAGGCTATTGGACTGGCTGATTCTGATATGCATTTCCGCCCTATGGTCTTTGCTGCAGTGTCCCATGATTCTATTAATTGCCACCCTATGAGAAGTTTGGGTGGTTCCTCTAATTCGGGTTATGTCTTTGATATGGTGGCCTATGATTCTGCTGATTGCTACCCCATGAGAAGTTTGGGTGGTTCCTCCAATTTGGTTGTAAGTGTTCCCGAATGCTTGATAGCCTCCCCTGTTAGCATTTCCCACAAAGTTTACTACCTCAAGATTAGATTCGCAAGATTCAGCCGTATGATCTCCTCTCCCACATACATTACGCCAACCCGATAATTGTTATTGTACCATATTCATGGGGGCTTGCAGCTGACCTGTTGACAATGGAAACTGTTGTTTTAGACCTAATGCCAGGTTGTTGAAATTTACGGTTATCGTGTTCTGCATCACTGATATTTGGGCCTACAGGCTGGTTATAGCATCAATCTCCAAGACCCTAGTCTATTTCTGCACAATTAGTCTGCTGGATCTTTCATTTCATTCTGGGTTGCCCTGTGTAATTCTGTTTAGAAGAGCATATAATTCATCATACATCTTCTCCAACGCTTGACTCCCTGTAGCTGAATCTAGAAGAATCTTGGTATTGCGTTCTAACCCTTCAATGAAGGTGTGGACCAATACCTCGTTAACTTGGAAATGGTGTGGGTAATTTATCAATGGATTTTTGAACCTGTCCCATGCCTAATATAGATTCTCACTAGCCCTTGCTTGAAACTCAGGATATCACTTCTTAGCTTGGCTGTCTTGCCCGATGAGAAGAATCTGGCAAGAAACTTGCGAGCCAAATCATCCCAGGATGCTATGGAGTTAGGTGGCTCAATTTGTAACCACCTCCGAGCTTCCCCCAGTAGTGAAAAGGGAAACAAAGTCATTCTCACATAGTCACGATTCACCCCCGTAGGAATGAAAGTATCGATAATCTCAAGGAAGTTCTGAAGATGGACTTGTGGGTCTTCATGAGGAAGCCTTATGAATTTCCCAGTAGAGTGTAGCAACTAGACCATGTTCTGCTTGAGCTCCCACCGGCCACTAGGCTCAGGTTTGATAAAATAGCTCATGATATTTATAATTCTTGGGATTGCTATGTTCCGTACAGCCTCGGTACTGGTGCTACAGCAGTAGACGGTGCTACTGGTGCGGGTAGGTTATTGTTTGCCATGTTTTCTGCAATAGGATCAACCTCCACCATATTGTCCTCTTAATCCTCCAGTTCAACCAATTTAATTGGCCATGTTTCAAACAAAACTCCTGCTCTCCTTTTTGATTAACGAAAACAAGAGTCATGATCTTCCAGTTTAGAACTCGCTTTCCCGCACAGAAACACCACTAAGATCAAATGTAGTGCTCACCACAAAACAAGATAACTTTGATAATGAACAAATTCGTTTCAAAATCCCTAGCCACAGCGCCAAAAACTTGTTGCTTCCCTAGAACACGCAAATATATGCGGTCTCACAAGTAATACAGTGGTCTTGAGTAAGGAGCCGGGTTGTCGAACCCAAGGAATTTGAATATAATTCATACTTTTTCTCGGTTATCACGTCTATGATGCTTTTAGGAAAAAGCGATGTTGTTTTATGGAAAATAAATTGTAAAATAAATAACATCTACTAAACTAATATGACTTTCACACAAGATATCAATTAAAGATGCAATTCCAGGGTTGTAACCATTACGACTCTGTCTAGTCTTAATAATATCTCTCTATATCTGGTTTCTGGATTATTGATTTATGGGGTTTAACATACCTGAACAGGGTTGCACACCTCTGCCGGCCTATCGTTATTAACTGTCTAACTACATCGTTGAGCGGAGATAGACAGACCAATAAAAATGCATTAAAGCTATCTTCCCATATATGAACCGAGCAAGGGGTAAGGGTAGTTATCATAGGTCTCCCTTACATGAATCGACCTAGTTTCCTAGTATTGAACAAGCTTACTATGCTATTGTCTTCTATCCACTCCAACATCTCTAGAATCCAGAGTGAACAACAAATTTACTCCCTTGTTGGCCAGACTTTGAAGTATAGATATAAATAACATAGGAATAATCAAAAGAAACCATTCATAGATGTCAAAAGTTAAGAACTACACATAGTATATGGCTACAACCCAAGAATATGGAGGCTTAGCCACTCATGGATGTGGAATACATCATGAATGAAGTGGAAAACCTCAACAACCAAAATCTCACGCTTCAACTAACAACCCAAGAATATGGAGGCTTAGCCACTCATGGATGTGGAATACATCATGAATGAAGTGGAAAACATCAACAACCAAAATCTAAAGATTAAACTAACCAATGTACAGTGGAAAAGTGTTCTCTGTCGCCTCTATAATGCTTCTTCCGTAAAAACCAATGTCAAAACCTAAAGTCTAAGATAGAGAAATAATAAAAATCTCATTTTTTGACTTTTCCGCGTCGGGTCCTTAGGTCCGTGACCTCTTATTTTCCTATGTTCTCGCTTAATTTGCTGATTGGACAATTCTACACACTTTTAAAAAGGTTCGCGATGTGGGCCTTGCACCTCCTTTAGGTTTCGTACCTTTTTTGCATTTTACAACTTCCACAACCTTGTACCCAGGTTTGCCACGTGGATTTTTGGTCTTTTGGTCGATTCTACTAATCTTCATGTTCCCCCTTTCGGGTTGTGTTTTTCCATCGAGTCCGGCTTTAACCCCGAACTTCCCAATCGAAGCAAAATCCTATAAACACACAACCAACAGGTGTACTTCGCCCTACATCAGCAACATAGGAGAAAACGACACACAAACACCTAGACTCTATTAATTTGTCCTCCGAATTCACTCTATTTATGGGCATTATTGGCTTAGTAGGCACATAAATACGCCTAAGATCAGGTCGTAAATCAAAGTACGGACCATTTATTAACTCATGGAAAAAAGTCCTGAAACTCTAATTTTTTGTCCCAGACTTTACGGACCAACCTATAGGTCGCAAAATCTTCTAGAGGCCATAGAATAGGCTCGTAAAAGTGATCCAGTGACCCAAATATTCACCTAAAAGTTTACAGAAAGGTCCCTACGGGCTGTAGATGGACTCATAGATGACCCGTTGAATGATTTTCAAAGAGGGGTATTTTTGTCTTTCCTCACTCTTTTAGGCCTAAACTTATTAGTTTTCACTTAAATAAACCCCTAAAATGTAATCCTTCATATCATTAACGTTCAAACACTCTCCAAAACGCAAAATGCAGTTTCAAAGGTGCAAATTCTAGGGCTTCCAGGAACCTTCTTCAAATTCTTCAAGAAACTAATTCCCCAGGTATGTAAAGCCCTCTAAAAGTTATCCTACATATGTTTTAGTATCTTTAACTGTTGGTCTCTACCCAAGATCAAGCTTATGAGTTAAGATCAGGTTTTTCTCCATCACAATTGAATTTTCTCAAAACACTTATTGGATGTATTTTTCTTGATAAAGATCATATCCTTTACTGATTTCACTACTAAATTAAGCTATTTAGACAAGATTTATAGTTATTGTGGCATTTGTGATAACCCTATATATATTTCATGAAAAGCTATTATGTCCACAGTTTTGAGTCGAATTTAAGAAGTACTTAAAGCTTCCATAATTACAAGATAGCTGAATAATAAAGATTATGTTTTGAGACACTTTGTATTCATACAACTTTCAGTCAAAGAAAAGAGACAAGTTAAGAAAAGTTAAAGTTAGGCTAAGTCCCAAAAAATTAAAAAGGCATTTTCAGAATCTTAAAGTTATGAGTATTATAAAAGTTATTTGGGGAGTAGTATTGAGCACCGATATGAGTGAGAGTAGTAATAACTCGAACTCATAAACTTTGCAGCCGGCGTAGGAAAGGATTTTACCAAGAGTACAACTTGCTACTGAGATGGGCTAATTTTGGGATGGATCAATTCTCCTAGTTTTCATCCCTTACCCTAGCAAAGTATTTGATGAATCTGGCAGCGTAGGTAAGATATTGTATCATCACGAAGCACATAGTGATGGTTGTCGATTAGAGAAGCTCCCCAAGCTAAAGTAAACTAGTTTATATTTATAGAGTTTCAACATATATTTCTACTTTCAACATGTACTTTATCTATTACTTATGTTATCCTATTTTGAGACATGTTTTAGTTACTTTGAGTATAATGTCATATTTTAAGTTTTCAGTTTTGGCTATTTTACATATCATACATTCCACATGCTGACATCCTTTGGACCTTTATCATTTTATGATGCAGATACAGGTGACAGAGTTCCTGAGCAAACGCTCAATTGAGGACCAACATTTTATTCAGCTATTGGTGAGGCCTCTTATTAGTCAGAGGCTTTGGAGTCTTTATTTATGTTTTTAGCATTTTTTCAGTTATGGTTACCATGGGCCTATCCCGGTAGGTGTTTTAGATTATTCTAGTTAGAGATTCCATAGACTATATAACAGGAGTTTCAATTCTTATTTGCAGTTGTCGTTGTGATATTTCCTTTGTTTGTTGTTCAAACTATTACTTTCCCTTAGCACAATATATCTAATTTTACTATTTATTAATTAAGTCTTCCACTGAATACAGTAGCCAGGCCAATTGGTTCGCTTAGGACCAGAAATGGTTTTGGGTGCGAGCCACACCCAAGGTGTGAACTCAGGGTATGACAAACTTAGTATCAGAGCACAGAGTTCAAGTGTCATAGGGAGTCTATGGAACTGTATCTAATAGAGTTTGCATTATTAGTGTGAAGCATGCTACATCCATAATAAGGAGGCTACAGGGCATTAGAAAGTGTAACTATCAGTTGTTTTCCATTTCGTGCTTCATAGTTTACCACTTAAGTCCATTCTAATTCGTGCATTCATGCCTTGTTTTTGAGATCATGCCTCCACGTAGAGCCATCAGACTAGCCAGGGGTAGAGGGCCCCCAGCCAGGCAGAATGCAAATTAGCCCTATTTACCGATTCCTGAGGGAACTAGAAGTCTAACTATGCCTATTGAGCAACCACCCCAAACGGATATCTCTAATGCTAAGCTCCACTAAGCCATTCAATCTTTGGCACAGGCAGTCACTACACAGGGAGTTCGATAAGGAGATTATATAAATTATGTTCAACTACCACCAGTGTTCATGAATTTTGGACGATGAACCCACCTGAGTCACAGGATCTGATGTAAAGGAGGATTCTGAGAACTTCATTGAGGAGCTCTAGAAAATATTTCAGGTTATGCATATAGGTGATGCTGAGTGGGTTGAGTTGGCTGCCTACCAGCTCAAGAGAGTGGCTAGACTCTGGTTTGATTAGTAGAAGAGAGGTAGAGCAGAAGGGACGCCAACTTTGAGTTAGGTAGTGTTCGAGGAGGCCTTACTAGGGAAGTACTTTCCTAAAGAGTTGAGGTAGGCTAAAGTGAGAGAGTTTCTAAATCTGAAGCAAGAAGCTATGAGTATGCATAGGAGTACAACCTCAAATTCACTCAGTTATCTCATTATGCTCTGACTATGGTGGCAGACATGCATCCTAGGATGGATCTATTTGTATCAAGGCTCTCTTGGATGACTAAAAGAGAGGGCAGAAATGCTATGCTAATTGGGGATATGGACATAGCTCGCTTAATGACTTATGTACAATAAGTAGAGGAGGAGAAGATGCAGAATAGGGAGAACTTCAGAAACAAAAGGGCCAAGATATCAGGCCAGGAGACAGGTAAGAAGGGGGCCAGAGGTTCCAATCACTCATCCTTTCAGCCTAGGACATCTGGACTAGCACCTTCATCTGCTAGTATGCCTACACTGAGGATTAGGGGTGAGCAGGGATCACAGAATTGCGGATTTCAGGGTAGCCAGCCATAGGGGAGTGTAGCTCAAGGATCGACTCGTTATTCAGTTTATGGTAAGTGTGGCAGGTCTCATCCAGGAGAGTGTCTTGTGGGCCCAAATAGTTATTTTAGATGTGTTTAGGTGTACTTTTTGAAGGATTATCCTATGGGGAGGCAGAATATAAGGGATAACAAATCTTAGTCAGTTTCTTCAACACCATAAGGTAAGCCAATTCAGAGGGATGCTACACCACGGACAGGCGGGGGCCCAAACTGTCTATATGCCATGGCCACCAGGCAAGAGTAAGAGAATTCCCCAGATGTTATTATTGGTATGATCAAAAGGTTTCACTTATAATGTCTATGATGATAGACCCAGGTGCCACATTATCATTTGTGACTCCTTATGTAGCCACGAAGTTCGAAATCAGTCCAAAATATCTTTTTGAGCCTTTTAGTGTTTCCACACCTTTTGGGGACTCTATTCTAGCCCAAAGAGTCTATAGAGATTATCTAGTGTCAGTTTACCATAAAGATTCCTTAGCTGATCTGGTCGAGTTAGACATGGTAGATTTTGATGCCATTTTAGCCATTGACTAGCTTCATGCTTGTTATGCCTCCACAGATTGCAGAACCAGGGTGGTCAAGTTTCAGTTTCCTAACGAGCTAGTCTTAGAGTGGAGAGGTAGCTTAGTTTTTTCTAAGGGTAAATTTGTCTCATATCTCAAAGCCAGAAAGTTAGTTTCCAGATGATGTATATACCATCTAGTCAGAGTTAAATATTCCAATACCGAGACACCATCTCTCCAGTCTGTTCCATTCATGAATGAGTTCCCTGAAGTCTTTCCTGATGATCTACTTGGAGTCCCTCCTAATAGGAAGATAGACTTTAGGATAGATACCCTCCCAGATACTCAGCCCATATTTATTCCTCCAAACCATATGACTCCTTCAGAGTTAAAAGAGTTGAAATCACAGCGGAAAAGACCTCCTAGATAAGGGTTTCAATAGACAAAGTATCTCACCTTGGGGTGCTCCATTTCTCTTCATGCGTGAAAAGGATGGTTCTCTTGGAATGTGCATAGATTACTATCAGTTAAATAAGGTTACCATAAAGAATAAGTATCTCTTCCTAGAATTGATGACCTGTTTGACCAACTCTAGGGTGCTACTTGTTTCTCCAAAATAGACCTTAGATCTGGGTACCATCAACTCAAAGTTGGAGAAAGTGACATCCCTAAGACAACTTTCAAAACTCGCTATGGTCATTATGTGTTCTTGGTCATGTCATTTTGACTAACAAATGTACCACCAGCTTTTATGTATCTTATGAATAGGGTGTTGATGTCGTACCTAGGTAAATTGGTCATTGTGTTCATAGATAACATCCGGATCTACTCTTGTAACGAGGAGGAGCATGCCACCATATCAGAATTATGCTTCAGACCCTTAAGGACCAACAGTTATATGCCAAATTTTATGAATGTGAATTTTGGTTAGCACCCATGGCATTTTTGGGTCATATTGTTTCTAGTGAAGCCATTCAAGTTGACTCTCAAAAGACTAAGGCGGTAAAGAACTGGCCAAGGCCCATAACTCCAATAGAGATAAGGAGTTTCTTGGGTTTGATAGGTTACTGCAGATGTTTTGTAGAGAGGTTCTCTTCTATCTCAACTCTATTGACTAAGCTAACTCAGAAAAAGGTTAAGTTCATATGGTCTGAAGCTTGTGAGAAGAGTTTCCAAGAATTAAAAACTAGGTTGACTATAGCTTTGGTCTTATCCCTACCCGAGGGAGTTGATGACTTCGTTGTGTACTGTGATACTTCTAGATTTGACTTGGGATGCGTATAGATGCAAAGAGGCAAGGTGATAGCATATGCCTCTAGACAACTTAAGACTCATGAGAAGAACTAACTAACTTACGATCTTGAGCTTGTTGCTATAGTGTTTGCTCTTAAAATCTAGAGACACTATCTTTACAGTGGGCATATGGATATATTTACTGACCACAAGAGTTTGCAGTATGTATTCAGCTAGAAGGAGCTGAACTTGAGGCAGAGAAGATGGTTGGAGCTGTTGAAAGATTATGACATTAGCATCCTCTATCTCCCAAGTAAAGCTAATGTAGTTGTTGATGCTCTTAGCAGGTTGACCATGTGGAGCACTGCACATATTGAGGATGGAAACAAAGAACTAGCTAAGGAGGTATACAAACTAGCATGATTGGGAGTATAAATTGAAGATTCTAACGAGGTGGTGTGATTATAAAAAATGGGGCAAAGTCATCCTTAGTTGGTGTAGGTGAAAGAAAAGCAAGACCCGGATCTATCCTCCTTTAGTTGAAAGAAAATGTTCAAAAGCAGAGGTATTAGTGTTTGTAAAAGGGGAAGGTGGAGTCCTGAGATACCAAGACAGGCTATGTGTACCAAGTATTGATGGCCTTAGAGACAAGATTCTAGCTAAGGCTTATAATGCTAGATACTTTATTCATCTCGGTCCAACAAAAATGTATAGAGATCTATGAGAGGTTTATTGGTGGGGTGGCATAAAGAACGACATTGCAGAGTTCGTGTCCAGGTGCCTAAATTGCTAGCAAGTTAAGGTGGTGCACCAAAAGCCTTGTGGTGTGGCCAAAAATATTGAAATTCCATAATGGAAGTAGGATATGATTAACATGGATATCATAACAAGCTTACCCCAATCTCGTAGACAGCATGATTCAATATTGATAATAGTAAATAGAATGACCAAGTCAACTCACTTTTTACCTATCTAGACGACTAATACAACTGAGGACTATACCAAAATTTACATTAAGGAGATCGTTAGATTACATGAGGTTCCTATATCTATTATTTCAGATAGAAGAGCTCAGTTCACAACACAATTTTGGAAGTCCTTTTAGAAAGAGTTGGGTACGAAGGTGAATCTTAGTACAGTCTTCCACCCCTAGACAAATGGTCAAGCGAAGCAGACCATACAGACCCTTGAGGATATATTGAGGGCATGTGTTATATACTTTAAAGGTAATTGAGATAATCACTTACGCCTGATTGAATTTTACTATAACAACAGTTTCCAAGCTAGCATACAAATGGCACCATATGAAGCCCTTTATGTGAGGAGGTGTAGGTCGCCTATTAGGTGGTTTGAAGTTGGTAAGACAGGATTGATATGACCTGATTTAGTCCATCAGGTTATGGAGAAGGTGAAAGTTATTTAAGAAAGGCTAAAAACAGCCCAAAGCCAATAGAAGTCTTATAATCATATCAGAAGTTGATATTTGGAATTTGAGGTAGGTGATTGGGTATACCTAAAGGTTTCACTGATGAAGGGAGTTATGAGATTCGGTAAAAAGAGGAAGCTCAATCCTTGATATATTAGCCCATACTAGATTATTAGGAGGATTGGTAATGTGGCATACAAATTGGAATTTCCACCAGAGTTAGCTGCTATTCATCAAGTATTCTGCATTTCTATACTTAAGAAGTGTTTGAGAGACCCCGCCATGGTTACGCCTTTAGAGAGTATTGGAGTCAATGATAGCTTGTCATATGAAGAGACCCCAGTTCAAATACTAGATCGACAAGTTTGTAAATTAAGGATCATGAAAATGACTTCTGTTAAAGCATTATGGAGGAACTAGTCTGTCGAGGAAGCCACTTGGGAAGCTAAGGCAGATATGAAAGCTAGATATCCTCACCTATTTGTGCCTTCCAATGATTAGCATGAAGGCAATATTTCTTATCCCACTATTGAGTTGAGATACCTCTTTAAATATGAGTAATAAGATATTTGGATAGCTTCCTGTTGATAAACTAGTCCAAGAGTAGCAAACATGCATATATTCCGTAGTTTCACCTTCATTCAAGGACGAATGATCCCAAGGGGAGATATTGTGACACCCCATAACTCTATTCTCACATGTACCTATATTTCAAGCCTCACTTTTATATGTGAGAAGTGTATTAAGGTCATAAGAGGCCTCTTATACTTAGCCGAGTTCAAAACTTTTCTATAAATTGAGTTTCTAGTCTTAGATTATGCAAGGGTCAAATTTAAATGATCATAAATATTATAACATGAAGAATTAGATGTCTCTTGACCTACCAAATGAAGGATCTTTAAATTAGCTTTCCAACGCAACTAATTTCACCTCATTTTTAGTTCGGAGTCAAAAGTTATGACTATTTTACTAAAGACTATCTGAGTAGAGTTGATTCTACGAAACCCCTTTTACTGGCCATAAATCAAAGTACGGCACATCTGCTAACTCATGGAAAAAAGTCCTAAAATTTTAATTTTTGGTCCCAGACTTTACGGTCCAGTCTACGGGCCGTAGAATGGGCTCGTGAAAGTGATCCAGAGACCCCAAAATATGCTCAAAAGTTTACGAAAGGGTCGGGTCATAGAAACTTCTACGGGTCGTAGATGGACTCGTAGATGACCCGATCAGCGATTTTAAAGAGGGATATTTTCATCTTTTCTCATCCTTTTAGGCCTAACTTATCAGTTTTCACTTAAGTAAATATCTAAAACATAATTCTTCATATCATTAACGTTCAAACACTCTCCAAAATTGAGAACATAGTTTTAGAGGGGCAAAAGTTAGGGCTTCGAGGAACCTTCTTCAAATTCTTCAAGAACTAACTCCCTAGGTATGTAAGGCTCTCCAAAAATTATCCTACATATATTTTTGAATCTTTAACTACTAGCCTCTACCCAAGATCAAGTTTTTGAGTTGAGATCAAGTTTTTCGCCATCACAAGTGAATTTCCTTAAAATATTTTTTTCATGTATTTTTCTTGAAAAAGATCACAACCTTTACTAATTTCACTACTAAATTAAGTTATTAAGACAAGATTTATAGTTATTGTGGCATTTGTGATAACCCTATATATATTTCATGAAAAGCTATTATGTCCACAGTTTTGGGTTGAATTTAAGAAGTAATTAAAGCTTCCGTAATTACAAGATAGCTGAGTAATAAAGATTATGTTTTGAGATACTTTGCATTGATACAACTTTCAGTCAAAGAAAAGAGACAAGTTAAGAAAAGTTAAAATTGGACTAAATCCCAAAAGATTAAAAAAATATTTTGAGAACTTTTACTCTTAAAGTTACGAGCATTATAAAAGTTATTTTGGGAGTAGAATTGAGCATTGATATAAGTGAGAGTAGTAATAACTCGAACTCATAAGCTACGTAGTTGGCGTAAGATAGGATTGTACCAAGAGTATAACTCCTCACTTGCGATGAGATCGTCCAGTTTTGGGATAGATCCATTTTCCTAGTTTTCGTCCCTTACCATGGCAAAGTATTGGATGGATCTGGCAGCGTGGACAAGATGTTGTATCATCACGAAGCTCATAGTAATGGTTTTCGGTTAGAGAAACTCCCCAAGCTAAAGTAAACTAGTTTCTATATGTAGTGTTTCAGCATATGTTTTTACTTTCAGCACGCACTTTATCTATTACGTATGCTATCTTATTTTGAGACATCTTTTAGTTACTTTGAGTATAGTGTCGTATCTTAAGTTCCTAATTTTGGTTATTTTACATATCGTACATTCCACGTACTGACGTCCTTTGGAGCTATATTATTTTATGATACTGACGCAGCCAGGCAGGTGACAGAGTTCCTCAACAGATGTGTAACACCCCACATTACATGTATGAGTACTATGCAAATGAAACGTGATATGGACTTTCAAATTAGCGTCAATTTTTAAAAGTGCTTGAATCTCGCGTTAAAGGATGATAGTGTATCTAACGCTTGAGAGGGTCTAGTGTATACATGTTTGGTGTCAAATTGAGGAGATTATGACCTTAAATAAAGTGAGACAATTGTGGTGCTTTTAGGACTTAGGAAGCTAGCAAGTGAGTCACCTACTTGCTTAGCTTAAACTTGCTAGCTAAATGGAGACGAGGCCCGACGTCGAATTTGGCATCACCAGCTCACTAATAGTTGATAATATGTGGTTAAAAATATAAGTCAAAGGCGGCATAAGTTACCCTTTAAAAGGGCTCCAAAAGCAGCAATATAATCCATTTAACATTGGAACCATTTTCAGCATCCTATGAAACTTTTTTCTCTCCTTTCTTTACTTCAAAGGGCAGCCAAAACAACCCTCTAGGGTTCTTGAAGGAGACCTTAATCTTGAAGGCTAAGGCAAGCAAGTTTAAGTATGTGTTTAGTATGGTTTTCTTATGAAAAATAAGAGATTATGTTGGCTATATTGATGCTGAAATTGTCGGACAGCATATGTTGGAAATGTTGTGATGCCTTTTTCTTATTAATAAAGAGGCTTTTCTCTTCTTGGTTGGTTATATTATGAAGTAATACTTATGTATTTAATAAATGTTGGTTTAGTAGTGATATAACCAGGCTGCTTCACTGCTTGTACAGTCCACAAAGTGAGTTCTTATGTGATGTTGCAATTGTGTTCTTGATTGGAATTTGTGGGCTGATGTATATAAGGCTATTGCCTCACGTCTTTCATGACTGACTTGGTACTTTCCTAAGTTTGTTTAAAGGCTGTTATTATGTATAAATGTGTTGAAAACAGTTTGGTTACAGTTGGGATAGGTTTGGAATTGCGACGTCGAAATGTAGCGAAGGGATGTAACGTTATGCCGTCCATTTGTATGTTGTGTAAACTTGTTGTGTATTTTGTTTTGTGAGCTGTTATGGCTCTAAAACAGGTTGTACATGATGTGTATATGTGAATCTATATTAGAAAATATGATTAGACGTAAAAAGGTTGAACGAATACGCTCGGGTTTATAGTTATCCATTTGTTGCCTGTATGTTGTTTTTTATAAGAATGGGCTGCCAAGATGTGTCTATTGGAAGCTAATGCTAGTTTTATCACCTACTATATTGTAGATAAATAACTGAAGGAAGGGAAGGTTATCTCAGGGTAATAGCGAGGTCATACAACGAGGTATGTAAGGCTATTTGCTTTCGTATTACTTGACATGAAATCTAGAGTCTTCCTTGGCACATAAAGGCACTTAC
>DF363831.1:8519-23296 GCA_000787875.1 Solanum virginianum | reverse complement strand
CAGCTAGTGGATCCATAAGTCTATCAAGTCCTCTTTTGGGACAAAGGAAACATCCACTTTCATGGTCCAATCCTCTCTTGTGCTGGCCACGTAGTTAATGAGTGCGAGTGGGACTCACTCTTACTCATTTTGGTGCTCAATACTCCTCCCATGACTCGACTTGCTCATAAATTGGCAATCAATCAAGAATTTTCATCACCTAGCCTCTTGGGGAAAGAAACCTCGACTCATCTCATTATCTATCACTCAAGGAGTAGGATCATTCTTTCAAGATTAATTTTAATCTCCTTTAGACTCTAAGGATACTAATCTCATCAACTGCAGTCATCAACACATTCATCTCAGGATCTAGACCATAGAAAATAACACACCCAAATGGTCAAGGCTATAGACATTACCCTAAGTTCATTCTTGAAGTCTTTGGTTAAGAAAATCATGCAAGATATACACATAATCATACAATATTTCACTTAAATAGTTAATTCAAGTTATGATGATCATCAATTTAAAAAAAACATATAGAAATTAAAGGTAGTTTGCAAGATGACATTCAAAAACTCACAGTCAAGACCCATCACATTCAACTATTGATCATAATTCAATCATGGGGCACATGGGAGAACAATCTCATATTCTGGGTAGCCTTTACATACCTGGAATGAAGAATTACTAATCATGTTCAAGGAATTGGACCCAAACTTTAGAACCCTCAAGCTCTTTCTTCTTCCTCTCTTAGAACTTATGCACTTTGAACTAGAAGATAATGAGTTTTTAAAATCCTTTGTACGAATAAAAGGCTCAAAACACATTTTGGGACTTAAAAATAGGTTGTTAATACCCAAAATACCCTTCTCAAAATTAAACGAAGAAACATTATTAGAAATGTACTTGTCCGCGACGCGCCAGGGGCGTGGACCTGTGTATTTTCCTCCAAAATTTTTTCGAACGAATTTTAAATTTCCCGTCGAAATTTTTAAAAATAACATAAGTGTCAGTCTGTGTCCTCTCCGCATCGCACCAGGGGCGCGGACTGACATTGTTTTCGAATTAATTAGCGAAAATTATTTTTCGACCCGGTTGCTCTAAAATCGGGTCGAGGCCATTTTTCCACTCAACTTTTTGCTGATCGCAAATTCTATCTCAGATTTTCCACCAGAGTTTGGGAAGACGCGTTATGTGCACGATTATATTCTAGAGGTATTTCGATAATTTTGGAGGGTGTTACAAATTTCTATTTTTTTTATTTATCATATAACGATCTTTATAATTTTATTATTTTTGCATAATAACAGTCTCTGTAAATCTAATACTGAATGATAAGATGTAAAACTTCAAATTTTTATTTTACAAGATAATAAGTATATATATATGGCCCACAAATACTCCACCATAGGCCTGAATTTAACTCAATCTATTCATTTATTATTTTGTAAAAATCAAAAATGAAGAATAACATTCTGCACAATATATAACTTTTAACTTGATCTCTGCTGACATTTATATTATTCAATTTTGAGTATACATAAGGCGACATTTAAATTAGATAGAGAAGTGCAAAAACACATCCAAACTATCTATTTTTTTTCAGTTTCATATTTAACTATTGAGAATGTGAGTTTGATATCTAAACTATCACTCATTAGTTTGATAATGCACTTTTTTTATTACACTCTCTTGATGGTGAGTGTATTATACTCTCTCGTTCATTTTTAAAAATTGTTAGATGACACTCAGCATAGACAAAATATATAATCTTGACAAAAAGTAAATAAATTATTAGTATTAATTAAAAGTTAAAGACTAAAATATTACTATCTCAGAATTTTTTTAAAAAAAATTAAAATATTTTTGTTACCACATTCCACCACCTCCTCCCACCATACCTTAATTTTCAATTTTATATAAAAAATTTTATAAAAGTTAAAAAATTCTTACTCCACCCCCTACATACCTACTTACCCCCCACCCCACAAAATAAAATAAAATATTTCTAAAAACATATCATAAAATTAAAAAAAATCTATTTTTAAATAAATTTTTATTTTTGTAATATTCACTATGCTAGTAGAAAAAAAAAATACTTTCCTAAGAAAATTATATATCTTAGCTCAAAATGAAAAAAGTAAAAAAATAAAAATAAAATTGAGAGCAGAAAGGTTAGATGAGGCGGGGTAGAATTTTTATTCAAAAATAAAAATAATATCTAATTTCTTTTTGGGGAATGAGTGGGTGAATTGGAGGGGAAGGGGGTTAGGGTTGAAGTGATTTTTTTTTTAAAAAAAATTATATAAGTTTTTTTAAAAAAAAACTTGGGAGTGAGGGTGGAGGTGGAGGTGGAGGTGGGATTGTCGTAGCATACAGGGAGGGGGTGGTGGAGTGAAGTAAGAAAAAATATTTGAAAAGTTAATTTTATTTTTGGGTGATAGTTTAATTTTAACTGATACTAATAGTTTTTTTTTTTTGTTAAGGTGAACTGTTATATCCATGTGAATGTCATTCTTTGGGGAACTTACATAGATATACTAGATTAAGAAAATATTTACCATTTATAGCAATAAAATAATTATTTTCACTAAACAGTTATAATATATTTATATTGAATGCATGATGCACTTTTAATACAAGTGCAGATTTATCATATTATTGTTATATATTGCTATAAATGGTAATAAATAAAAAGAAATATCGTTAAAATCAATAATTATTTATTAAAACGGATCTACTTAAGTACTTTTCGCTTAAGTTTTTGCTCTTTTAAATAAAAAAGAGTGTATCACTCACACCATTAAAGTGTATTTCTCAAATTAATGATTGATAGTTTAAGTATGAAACTTACATAACCAATAGTTTAGATATGAAACTCAAAAAATGGAATAGGTTAGGTGTGTTTCTTACACTTCATTATTTAAAGTAGGGGAGTACACGGATCAGGTTGGTTCGAATTTTTAAACTACCAAACCAAATCATTTGAGTCGGATTTTTAAATCTACAAATACAATCAAACTAATTAAATTTGGAATTTTCAACCTCAGATTTTTTTTGGAATTTGAATATTTCGTTTAGTATTCATACAAACATATAATTATATAGCCGGATTGGTTTGGTCTCGGATTGACTTTTCAAATTAAAATTAAACCAATCCAAATTTTTTTATTCAATATCAAATCAAGTCAAATCATTAGTCGAATATTTTTCTCGATTAGACTTGATTTGTAGTTTGGTGGATTTTCAATTTGATTTTGTTCACCCTTACTTTAAACTATCATAAAATTGAACAAGGATACATACACGTTATACATGATAAATCATGTGAGATTTGTCATATAGAATATTTATGCCTACTTGTTCAACTTTATAATAATTTAAGTATCTTTTTATGCATACTCAGAATTAAAGAACATAAATATTAGATAAGACCAAACAAAAATACATTAATGTATTGTACGTAACCTCTCACGTATACATACAACAACAAAAGAAACCAAAAAGGGAGAATATTAGGAACTAGTTACTCTGGGAAAGTATGTTCGAATAACTTAGGAAAAACTAAATTTGTACCCCTTCAAAGCAAATTATTTACATTCATATACCCCTTTACATTTTATACCTCCATACTATTAAAATTTTAACCCCTAATATTAAAATTCGCACGCAGATATCATGCTGACGTCAGCACTTGCTTGTATGATATACCAATAAGGTATACATATGCCAATAAGGTATCATCAATGATTAAGCTTAATTCTATATGATATCGATATGGTATAAATATATCGACAGAGTATATAATCTACTAATTTAGAGTTGAATAATTTTTTTATTTTTTATTCATTTCTTTTTTAAAAAATCATATATACCAATTGAGTATCAATATACTGCCAGAGTATCACAAAGGACTGAGATCATTCTATTGGTATATATATACCATCAAAGCATATTTCATAGTATTTATGCTGATGCCAGCATGATGTCAGCACGCGAAATAGAAAGGCGTAAGTGGGTAGAGAGGTAAATAGTTTGGGTAATGGGTCCATTAAGGGTAAATAGTTTATATTGGGTCTATTAATGGTAAATAATTTTTAATTAGGTCTATTTTGTGTACTTATTCCAATAACTTATACAATTCTGACCGGGCTGTGGTCCACTATTACTGTTTTGTATCTAGTAGCATGAACGGCTTCATGCTGCTGGACAACTTGACACCAGGTCACTGACTCTATTTGTCACAACTCGAAATAGACGTGATGGCACTTGCTCAATACCACTAGAACAAGTCAACCTTAACCCAAAGGAAAAATAGATATAACGTGCGAAAGTCATTAAACAGAGTAGATAACTAAAGTTAAAAATTTTCATAAACTTAAATACCACCCAAGGATTGGTTTTCACGTGTACAAGCCACTAGCAATACAGAAAATCAAAGAAATACAATTCAAATTGTCCATCTTTTCGAATGGAAATAGTATAGAAGAAATAGAAACAAGAGAGTCAGTCAGGTGACGACAACTACCTCTCTACGTCTCCTGGGAAGTCTCGGAGGATCAAGAAAATAATACACTGTCCGGGCTCACAACCTACATAAGTGTAGAAGCAAGAACTCAGTACCAAATACAACGCGGTATCCAGCAAGTTAACTAATAAAACAAAGTAAGTCAAATAGAATACACAAACTCCTTTCGTCCCAATCGACCTTCACGACTGCAACCTGCACAGAATGTCAGTCCAGCCTAGCAACACATAATAATAGAGATAGTATTTCACAATATCAAAATATCAAAGCACAAACTACAATTCACAAGACATAACATAATCAATTACAAGAATAACATCATGCTATGCAAGAATATGCAATGATGAGATACAATGCTTATGCAAGAATCATCAACAATGACCTCGGCATCATATCATCACTGAAAAATATTTATCATCGCCGGTAAAGACCTCGGCATAATATTATCATCGGGACTTCGGCATCACAATATCATAGTAAAGATTTCAACATTATAATTTTGCCGGTAAAGACCTCGGCATAATATTATCATCGGGACTTCGGCATCACAATATCATAGTAAAGATCATAATTTCACCGGTAAAAACCTAGGCATTACAATATCATAGTAAAGTTTTCAACATTATAATTTTGCCGGTAAAGACCTCGGCATCATATCTCGACCAGTAAAGACCTCGATCCCAATATTTTTCTCTCACTCATATCAATATCTGGAATTAATGCACATATGTGTGACATGGAATGAATGAATATGATATGAACTCCACAAACAAATCCACTCATAATTACCAACCACAACAATATATATCAAAAATATAGAATTCTCATCACTTAACCACATTTATCAATTCAAGTACCATAATGACGCACCAACTCACATTTACATTTTTAATCACCTCATTTCTTATAATAATATCACACGTAGGAGAAAGGAAAATTTGAGAATTCTACGAGAATTACAAAGTTTTGAAAGTCCACTTGCCTTAGTCAAATCGTGGTCAATCTAACACTTTGGCCTTTTCTTTTTGAATGGAATCTGTAGCACCATGATGTAGTCAAATAAATTATCACCATAAGATTCAAAACTCTCAATACCCATATTACTGTATGTCTATCCTAGACCTAAAGACCAACCAATTTCATTGTTAATTTCCAAAATTTCAAGTCTAGGATTTAATCTTAAATTCTCCAAATTGTATAATTCTAATTTTCACAACTTGAATAATAATAATAATAATAATAATAATAATAATAATAATAATAATAATAATAATAATAATAAATTAATGGCCAGCGAAAGAACAAATACATAAATTACTCAAGGTCTATATTCTCAAACCATTTTAATCAAATCCCCAAGAATAATATGCACAAGCCATCCCAATAGAAGTATACATATATGCCTATATATGTTCCTCTAACAGTAAACCAAATCAGTACTATACACTTGAAAACAATTCTTTAATACCATCAAAAGGATCAAATTGATTAGGTACAAATTCTTTTTTTTTTCTTTTCCCACGTGACACACACACACACACAAAAAAAAAAAATCCACTAATTTCACATCTAACTTTTCATTATCTAACATATATTAATATATGACTATTATAAAAATATCACCCATAATTAATAAGCTTTATTTAACAATTAAATAAATCTTACCTGGACACCAAAACGTATTTTCTGACTGTGTGCGCTTATTCTAGGAAACTAAACACCTCCCTTTAACTAATAGACTCTCAAAATATATTAAGCACTCTATTTTTATTTCCTTAATTTTTTGACTCATTGTATGCTCTCTCGGTTTCTCTCGTATTCTGACTTCTAAAGCAGAATATGATCTGCTGTTTATAGGTAAGCAGATGCCTAACAAATGCTAAAGGATTAAATAAAAAAATATTAGTACATTTTCCATTAAAATGAGTGTACTATCCATTATACAAAAGAATTGAAAAAACGTTAGTGCTTTAATACGAAACCCATAATGACCACTTAATGTTTGGAAATCTCTTTTTAGAAAAAATAAAATAATGGACTGACAATAGGGTCATTACATTATCCACCACTAAAAATCATATTTTGTCCTCGAACATAAGGTAAAAGAAAGTACCTGAAGCTTCAAAAAAATGAGGATATATAGCACGCATATCGGACTGCATCTCCCAAGTTGCCTCTCTAACTAGACGGTTCTTCCATTGCACCTTCACGGAAGCTATCTCTTTGTTTCTAAGTTTGCGAACTTGTATATCCAAAATAGCTATAGGCTCCTCCTCAAATGACAAGTCTGGGCTCAACGCAACCTAATCAAATGAAAGTATATGAGACTCATCAAGCACATACTTTCTGAGCATAGAGACATGAAACATAGGATGCATGGATGATAAGCTAGGTGGCAATGCCAGTCTGTAGGCCACCTCTACAACTAGCTCTAAGATCTCAAACAGGCCAATGAATCGAGGGTTAAGCTTTCCTTTTTTGCCGAACTGCATAACACCCTTCATAGGTGACACTCTAAGCCAAGCATGATCACCTACCATAAACACCAAGGCTCGAACCCTCATATCCGCATAACTCTTTTGTCGACTCTGAGCAGCTAGCAACCTATCCTGAATTATACAAACCTTCTCCATAGTATCCCTAAAAAAGTCTACATCTAATGAATCCATCTTAGCGGAATCAAACCAACCAATCAAAGACCTACACCGTATACCATACAAAGCCTCGAATGGAGCCATCTGAATGCTAGAGTGTTAACTATTATTATAAGCGAACTCTGGCAAGGGAAAGTGCTGGTCCCAGCGAGAACCAAAATCGATTACACACGCTCGAAGCATGTCTTCTAACACCTGTATAGTTCTCTCAGACTTTCCGTCTGTCTGAGGATGAAAGGGTGGACTTATATCCAACTGAGTACCTAGACCATGCTGTAAGACCCTCCAAAAATGTGAAGTGAATACTGACCCTCGGTCAGAAATGATACAAACAGGGACACCATGCAATCTAACTATCTGACTAATATAAAGCTCAGCCAACTTCTCTGCTGTATTCTTAACCTTGACAGGAATGAAATGGGTAGACTTAGTTAGTCGATCCACAATTACCCAGATTGAGTCATAACCACCCACGGTAGTGGGCAAAACCATCATAAAATCCATGGTGATACGTTCCCACTTCCACGTAGGAATGAACATCCTTTGAAACTCACCTCCAGGCCGTTGGTGCTCACACTTCACCTGCTGGCAAGTTAAACACTTGGACACAAAATCTGAAATGTCCTTTTTCATGCCACACCACCAGTAATGCTGACTCAAGTCAATCACCATCAGGATCAAGCACCATTTTCTTAGCCTCTCCCGGGTCACTTTGTCTCTGATGATACATAACTTCTCATCCTAAAACTGACGCTCTTGAATCTGGTCCATCAAGGAAGAACGAGCCTCAATGAAAGTCAGTACACCAGCTTCGTCAGATAGTTGTAACCTGACTAGGCCATTAGCTAGATGTTGTATGTCCCTGGCCAAAGGTCTCTACTCAACTCGAATGGCGGCTAAACTCTCCATGCTAGAACTCTTTCTACTTAAGGCATTGGCCACCATATTAGCCTTCCCTATATGGTATAAGATGGTCAAATCATAGTCCTTTAGCAGCTCTATCTACCTATATTGCCTCAAGTTCAGATCCTTTTGACTAAAAATATACTGAAGACTCTTATGGTTAGTGAAGACCTCGCAATGTACACCATATAAATAGTGATGCCACAACTTAAGCACAAAAACCACAGCCGCTAGCTCTAAGTCATGAGTAGGGTAGTTCTTCTCATGAACCTTTAACTGTCTAGAAGCATAGACAATCACTTTCCCTTTTTGCATTAACACGCCACCCAAACCAATTCTCGAAGCATCATAATACACTGTAAAGTCCAAACCTTCCTAAAGTAGTGTCAAAATGGGAGCTGAAGTCAACAAGGTCTTGAGCTTTTAAAAGCTCGCCTCATACTCATCGGACCAATGGAAGGCTATATTTTTCTGAGTTAATCTAGTCAGTGGGGCTGCAACAGAAGAAAAACCCTGAATAAACCGCTTATAATACCCAACTTACCCCACAAAACTACTAACCTCGGTAGCTGAAGTAGGCCTTGACCAATCTTTAACTGCCGGAACCTTAGCTAGATCTACTCTAATCCCTTCTTTAGACACCACATGCCCTAAAAACACCATCGAATCAAGCCAGAATTCAAACTTAGAGAATTTTACATATAACCTCTCATCTCTCAACCTCTGTAGCACTATCCTTAATTGACTAACATGATCAGCCTCAGCCTTGGAGATGTCATCGATGAATACTATAACAAAGGAATCTAAGTACGGATGGAACACCCTATTCATCAACTCCATGAATGTTGCAGGGGCGTTAATCAACTCAAAGGACATCACCAAAAATTCATAGTGGCCATAATGAGTTCAGAAAGTTGTCTTAGGAATATCTGATGGCCTAATTCTCAACTAGTGATAACCAGACCTTAAGTCAATCTTAGAGATCACAGACGAGCCCTGAAGCTGATCAAATAAATCATCAATACAAGGAAGTAGGTACTTCTTCTTTATAGTCACCTTATTCAACTGCCTGTAATCTATAGACCCGTCTTTCTTTTTCATAAGCAAGACTGGGGCATCTAAAGGTGACCCACTAGGACGAATAAATCCTTTGCTTAACAAGTCTTAGAGCTGCTCCTTCAATTCTTTCAACTCAGTTGGGGTCATTCTATATGGAGAAATAGAGATAGGCTTAGTGCATGGCTCTAGGTCAATGGGAAAGTCAATATCCCTATTGGGTGGAACATTTGGAAGGTCAGTGGGAAACACATTGACAAACTCCTGAACAATAAGGATAAACTCTATAGAAGGTGGTTCAATACCAGTATCCCGAATGAAAGCCAAGTAAGACAAACACCCTCTATTAATCAATTTTTGGGCATGAATGTAGGAGATAACTTTGCTAGGATAAGAACCAAGATCACTCTTCCATTCAATCTTTGGTACACCGGGCATGACTAAAGTCACAGTTTTTGCGTAGTAGTCAAGGATAGCATGATAGGGAGAAAGCCAATCTATTCCTAAGATAACATCAAAGTCTACCATATCCAAAATAATCATATCTACCCAAGTATCATACCCAGCCAGAGAAATAAGACAGGATCGATATACTCGATCCACCACTAAAGGTTTACCTACTAGTGTAGAAACATGCACATACATTGACATCTAATCACACAATAAGTCAAACCCAGACAAAAAGGATGTAGACACATAAGAGTAGGAAGACTCGGGATCAAATAACATAGATGCAGGCCGATGACAGACTAGAACAATACCTATAATAACTGCATCTGAAGCTTCTGCATCGGGTTTGAGCTCCTTTGTCACCCCTGGTCTAAGCCATACCTCGATGTCCACCACGTGGAACTAAAGTGCCACTATCTGGAGTCCTTCCACCTCTAGTAGTGTGACCCCTACCTCGACCCTTGGCAGTGGAGCTGAATCTCTAACTGGAGCTGCCGAATTAGTACGATGGGGTCCCGAATGAGTCTGAAAGGGACACTATCGAATCAAATGTCCTAGATCCCACCACCCAAAACAAGACCTCGGTATAGAAGATTGTTGTCCATCGAAAGAACTACCATGGCTACCACGAGAGGAACTAGGGGACCCTCGAGACATCTGTCCACCCTCAGCTGATGGCATAGATGCATGCACCGGACCATGTTGCCTGAAAGATCCACCAATCCTATGCGAACCCCTATCTCTTGATGAAGAACCAGAAAAATGACCCATAGTGCTCATAATAGGTCATTTTTCTGGCACCTTCTTAGGGTCTCCGAACTCTTCTCGAACCAACAACTCTGTTTCCTTGGCAGTGCTCATAATAGGCTGAAAAGAAGCCCCCTCATGAACTACTCTGAATACATAGGATCTAATCGAGAAATTCAAACCCCTCACAAATCTACGGACTCTCTCCTCCTTATTTGGAATCATAGCTAAGGCATGTCTAGATAACTGACAAAAACGAGTCTCATACTTAGTAAAAGCCATACCACCTTGTCTTAAGTCCTCAAACCTCAACGATTCTCTTCACGTACACTCCAAGGAATGAAGTGCTCCGTAAAAGAACTAGAGAACACACCCTAATCCACTGGAGGGGATCCAACTGGTCTAGACGCCACATAAGTCCTCCACTACTCCCTGGCTGGTCCATGGAGCTGAAGTGCCACAAACGGACACCATGCTGATCAACCAACCCTACTGCATCTAGCATCTCATGGTACAAAGTCAAAAATTCATGAGTGTCCTTATTCTTACCACCCTAAAATTGAGGTGGTCTCATCTTCTGAAATCTTTCATAACTAAGTTGATCGTCTGCAGCTAGGACTGCCTCCGGAGTGGTCTGTACCACAATAGTTGGTGCAGGAACCACTGGAGGCTGCCCCACCTAATCCTAATGAATTACACCCTAATGCTGCCCTGAAGTCTGTTCTTCCACTCTCGGTTGAGAAATTCCCTGCGTGCCTATCGTACCACCCCCCTGAGTGAGGTTTTCGAGCATACCCATTATCCTCAACAGGGTGTCCTGAAGTAAAGGTGCAGATGTGGGCACTGGAAAGGCCTGATCTTCATTAACCTCTATTTGTGGCTTTGGAGAAGCCTTTCTAGCCTGCCCTCTAACTGGTGCCGCTCCTCGGGCACGTCCTCTCACTAACGTCATTCCACGAGCTCGGCCCCCAGCTCGACCACTCCCCCTACCTCTAACTGGGTCTCAACAACAGTTTCGAGAGTAGCCTCACCTCTACCAGCAGTAATAGTAGCTCTAATCCTTTCCATCTATCAAGAGAACATGGGCACTACTCAGTTTTAACGAAGATAATCACGCATGATGAGAGAGAATGAACAAAAAGAAATTAAGTTTCCTAGCAGTCTTTAAGACTCTATTTAGACTTTAGCTTGAACACACGTGAAACCTATGAACCTAGGGCTCTGATACCAACTGTTATGACCCAAAAATGGGCGTGATGACACTTGCTCAATCCTACCAAAACAAGCCAGCCTTAACCCAAAGGAAAAATAGATATAACGCACGAAAGTCATTAAACAGAGTAGATAACTAAAGTTAAAAATTTTCATAAGCTTAAATACCACCAAAGGATTGGTTGTCACGTGTACAAGCCACTAGCAATACAGAAAATCAAAGAAATACAATTCCAAGTTGTCCTTCTTCTCGAATAGAACAAGTACAGAAGAAATAGGAATAAGAGAGTCAGCCAGGTGACGACAGCTACCTCTCTACGTCTCTTGGGGAGCCTCGGAGGATCAAGGAAATAATATTCACTGTCCGAGCTCACAACCTACACAAGTGTAGAAGCAAGGGGTGAGTACCAAATACAACGCGGTACCCAGCAAGTCAACTAACAAAACAAAGTAAGTCAAATAGAATACATAAACTCCTTTCGTCCCAATCGACCTTCACGACTGCAACCTGCACAGAATGTCAGTCCAGCCCAGCAACACATAATAATATAGATAGTATTTCACAATATCAAAGTTCCAATGCACGAGCTACAATTCACAAGAGATAACACAATCAATTACAAGAATGACATCATGTTATGCAAGAATATGCAATGATGAGATGCAATGCTTATGCAATAATCACCGGCAATGACCTCGACATTATATCATCACTGAAAAATATCTCAACATCACATCAACGTCGATAAAGACCTCAACTTAATATTATCGCCGGCAAAGACCTCGGCATCACAATATCATAGTAAAGATCATAATTTCGCTGGCAAAGACCTCGGCATCACAATATCATAGTAAAGTTTTTAACATCATAATTTCGCTGGCAAAGACCTCGGCATCATATCTCGACCGGTAAAGACTTCAGTCCCAATATTTTCCTCTCACTCATATCAATATCTAAAACTCTCAATACCCATATTACTATTGTCTAGCCTAGACCCAAAGACCAACCAATTTTGTTGTTAATTTTTAAAATTTCAAGTCTAGGATTTAATCTTAAATCCTCCAAATAGTATAATTCTAATTTTCACAATAATAATAATAATAATTAAAAAAAATTAAAGTAAAAGTTTACAGAAATTAATGAGCAAATACATCAATTACTCAAGGTCTATATTCTCTGACCATTTTAATCAAATCCCCAAGAATAATATGCACAAGCCATCCCAATAGAAGTATACATATATGCCTATATATGTTCCTGTAACAGTAAACAAAACCACTACTATACACTTGAAAACAATTCTTTAATACCATCAAAAGAATCAAATTGATTAGGCACAAATTCTTTCCTTTTCTTTTCCCACGTGACACACACACACACACAAATCTTTTCACTAATTTCACATCTAACTTTTTATTATCTAACATATATTAATATATTACTATTATAACAATATCACCCATAATTAATAAACTTGATTTAACAATTAAGTAAATCTTACCTGGACACCAAAACATACTTTCTGGCTGTGTGTGCCTATTCTTGGAAACTAAACACCTCCCTTTAACTAATAGATTCCCAAATATATTAAGCATCGTACTTTCTGATTGTGTGCGCCTGTTCTAGGAAACTAAACACCTCTCTTCAACTAATATACTCTCAAAATATATTAAGCACTCTATTTTTATTTCCTTATTTTTTTTTACTTGTTATATGCTCTCTCGATTTCTCTCGTATTCTGACTTCCAAAGCAGAATATGATTTGCTATTTATAGGCAAGCAGATGCCTAACAAATGCTAAAGGATTAAAAAAAATATTAGTGCATTTCTCATTAAAATGAGTGCACTGTCCATTATACAAAAGAATTGAAAAAAAGTTAGTGATTTAGTACAAAACCCATAATGACCACTTAATGTTTGGAAATCTTTTTTTTTTTAAATAATGGACCCACAAGTATAAGTGTGTGTCTATATATATATATATATATATATATATATATATATATATATCGAGGCCCAAAACAGAAAACCTAAGTCCAAAACAGAAAACCTAAGCCCGGAACAACAGATACCGTATGGTATGAAAACAGATTCAAGGCATAAATCTAATATTTATATATATATATATATATATATATATATAAATCCTTTAATCACCAAAAAAGAGTATATCAAATCTCAAGTCAACAAATTGGTACTATTCCAATTCCTTTGCACCAAGAAAAACGCCTTCTCATTCTTCCTTCGTTAAAATTCAAACCCTTGAAGAAAGTTTTAACTCACTGCTCAATATCAGAATTGCAAGAAAACAATACTACTACAATAGTTTAAGCTAACATGATAGTAGACATTCTTATAACTATTCGAAAATATCGGTAAAGCCGAATTCATGATTTCTAACACCTAAGACAAGTAAACAAGCTATCCTGTTCGAATTTCAACCAATTCAACATGATATCACGTTAACCATCTCAATCTAAAGAAAAGAAAGTTGTAGTCTACCTATAAGGCGATCACGCTTGTTCCAACTCATCAGCCAAGGCTTTTTCCTTCCGAACAGCCTCTAAATATTTCCATGCTATCAAAAACAAATTTACAACATCATTACGATCGTTTTGACACTAAATTCGCAAGAAATGGAGACAAATCAATTTTGAAACCTAAAAGAGAAAGTATGGGATCTGCGTCTGAAATTTCAAAATTGGCCCCAAAAACTAGTCCAAAACAGCACTCTCGATATAATTACAATTTAGAAATTCAATTCGGGCTAAGAACACCGAGAAGTGTTTACATAAAAAAATTCAAAGATTATGGCTAAAGTTTTTTTTTTTTTTTAAAAAGGTTGCATCTATAGGTGCAAAATTATTAGAAACGGAGTTTCAAAAGCCAAGACTAACCACCCCACAACGATCCTTACAGACATCCACCCAAAATAGATCCAAAGATCACTGAAAATGGATTCTGATAGCTCAAGTTATCACACCTCAAAGTTTAACAAAAAATTCATCATACAACAGCTAAAAATATGGTTTTCCCTTAAACAAAGCTTTAAAATTAGGTCTCCGACCTCGCCAACATGTTCCTCATGAAATTCCACATGATTTAGCCTTAAGAATCACTACATTCTCCCCTGAAACGCCCCTTAGATCAACCCCCAAAATTCTCACAATTTCAGCTCAAGAAAATTGCTCAAACCAGTAGGAAAATCACAATTTTAACCTCGAGCAGAGTGCCTATGATCGAT
>DF363832.1:7124-28055 GCA_000787875.1 Solanum virginianum | reverse complement strand
AATTCGGCAATCCACGATGGCATAGGAAGAAGCTAACCGATCCATACCCATTATAACATCAAATTCCACCATTTCTAGCTCTATAAGATCATCAATGTATCATGGTTACAAACAGCTACTACACAGTCATAATAAACCCTAGCCATAATAGATTCACCGGTTGGTGTGGACACTTCAACTGGTTTGTTCAATAATTTGGGTGTCTACTTAAGCTTTCCAGCAACTAGTGGGGTAATGTATGATAGTGTAGAACCAGGGTCAATTAAGGCATATACATTGTATAAAAAGATGGACAACGTACCTGTGACCACATCAGGTAAAGCTTCCAAATCTTACTGACTCCCCAGAGCATAGGTGCGATTCTGGACTCCGGTAGAGCTAGCTATCCCTCTTACACCTCTACCATGACCCATAGGTGTTGGTTGACCTCTACCTATTGGAGGGACTGATGATGAGGACGCAATAGCAGATCTAGTAGGTTGTGCTATATCACCTATTTGTCTCTCCAGGCAATCTCTTATCATATGCCCTGGCAAACCCTACATTAGGAGCATACCTGGAAAGGGAATTAAATTGAAGGCTATACTCCCTGATGCTCATATTCCCTTGGTGGATCTTCAAAATTGATTGGTTGCTATATCACCTATTTGTCTCTCCAGGCAATCTCTTATCATATGCCCTGGCAAACCACACCAATAACAAGCATTTGTCCAAACACAACATACACCTGAATGACTTCTCCCACACTATTTACAAGGCTGCATCGGAGTCATTTGCTGGCAGGCAAGTAATGGTCAAGAAATGCCTCTTTGAACTCTTGCCAAGTAGTTGGAGCTGCATCTATACCCTTAGATTGCCTTCAGGCTTCATACCATAATATAGCCACACCCTTCAACCTCTATGTCGCCAACTCGATAGCTTCTATACCACTCATATGCATGACATCTAAAGTGCGTTGAATCTGATCATTAAAGTCTTGGGGAGGGGGGGTCCAAATTTAGGAAATCACGTATCCTCGTGCCAGCTGCCATATTTGCACCACCTATACCTATAACTGGACCTTCTTGTCTTTTACCTTGGCTAGCAACTATACGAGTCAATAGTTGGACTGCATTTCTCAGATCCTGCACTGTAGCATCAATAGGTGGTTCTGGGGGAATTTCACTACTCTCGGGTTCATCAGGAGTTGAAAGAGTTGGAGATTTCTGTGATGGAGACTCATCTTGAGCCTCATTTCGTTGTCTCCCCGACTAGCTAAACCAACCACCACTTCTACTTCCTTCCCTTTACCTTTGTTCTTCCTGGTTTCTGGAATACTTGCTGTACAAAATAATTTAGGGGTTAGAGCTTTGTAGACTCCCTAGGATGACCCGCTCTGATGCCACTTCTGTCACGCCCCAAATACCGTTAAGACAGACTGGCACCCATTGCTGATAAGGCCTGGGAGAACCAACATGTATCTATGCGCTTTCTATATATATTATAAGGAATTTCTACCTTCAGTATGCCTTTAAGAAAGTAAACACTCTAACAAGCCAAAAGGAAATGCATATGACTAGGCCATTAGGGCCACGTTCTCTAAAGTACAAGATATGACCACACTTTAATTTACATAGTCTACAAAGCCTCTAGATAAGGAAAATATCTGATAAGGGTCGGGATAGGCCCGCCTCGACTAACTGTACAACACAAAAATATAAGATCTAGACATGCAAAGGCCCGAAACAACCTGGAGCTTGGTAACCACAGCTGGATATCTTGTACTCCTACTGGGGAGATCTACAAGCACCTGTACCTGTAGCATTAAATGCAGGTCCCTCGTAAGGGACGTCAGTACGAGATAATATACTGAATATATAAGGCAGGAAGTACTGTATAAGAAATAACAACTCAAATGAAACTATGTATTTGGCAACAAGAACCCATGTAACTTGGTATCCACGTATGTATGTAGATTGGTAGGTAACTATGTATGGAAGCATATGAATATGTGAAAGACTGGAGACACAATGCACTGATGTGTGATAAGAGACCACCCTTTAGTTATATTGTGGGATCATGCACTTTATATTCTTTATATCATTTTACCTTTACTGTAAAATTTGTGCATAACATGTACTGTAAAAGACCAACTGATCAGTGGTAATCATATCGGGTTAATCCCTGGCTAGGCTCTTCCTTAGCCCTTTGGGCTGGCCCTCCGCTATTACCTTGAGATAACCTTTCCTTCCTCCAATTATTTATCTACAACATTGTAGGTGATAAAACTAGCATTAGCATCCAATAGATACTTACTAAGGCATTATCAGGCTTACATACTAAGCTGGTGATGCAGCTACTTAATCCATTTCACTTGGGCCTTATTGGGCTCTAAACAGATGGAGTCTCCGTTTAACTAGCAAGCTTAAGCTAAGCAAGTAGGTAACTCACCTGCTAGCTTCCTAAGTCCTACAAGCACGTCAATTCTCTTACCTTATTTAAGGTCATAATCTCCTTAATTTGACACAAAACATGTATACACTCAACCCTCTCAAACGTTAGATACACATATCGCCCTTTAACGCGAGATTCAAGCACTTTTAAAAATTGGCATTAATTTGAAAGTCCATATCATATTTCATGTGCATAGTACTCATACATGTAATGTGTGGGGTGTTACATTTGGATTCGATTCGAAAAAGGAACACATTATATTTGAAGTGATCGATTGGCTAAATTGACTCAATTGGACTTTAACCCTTATGGAGTTTTTTGAACTTACTATTTCCTTCCAATGTGAAATTTGGGGGTTAGTGAACTATTCTAATTGATATGATTTAGGTAATGAAAAGGTAGAAATGATGACATGTATGACTTGAATTACGAAATGATGTTTGTTGTTGTTAACTTAGACTTGTAAGTTGATATTGTGAAATGGGCTTGTGATGTCATTGTTGATAATGTGAAAGTATTCATGATATTATAATTGTTGAACTAGGTTACTTGGATTTGTCTATTGCATTACTTTATGTGAAATGTTGAGCTAAATGCTTATGATGACATATGTTGAAAATCTTGGGACTAAATGCTTGTGAAATGAGGACTTAAAAAATGAATTGTCCTAACTATGATGGCAAAAGGTAATGAAAAGACTTGAACTACGTGATATTATGATTATTATGTAATGTATTGATGATAACTCAAATGTTAAAAGACAACAAAAGTGATTGATAATTTATGAATAAATGATGCAATATGGACATCTTGCCTATTTCAATACCCTGTGAAAGTGATTATTGTACCATTATGACATGAATTTCTTGATGTTCTATTTGTGATGAAAAGCCAATAGGAAATAATTCCGACTGTTTTAATCAGATTAAGTACTTGACAATGAGCAAATAAACTATGTGGACATCTTGTATTCACTTATGATTATGAAAGTGATACTTGTATTATGATGATATATATATGTGCTTGATGTCCTATTGATGATGAAAATCTGAAGAAAAATGGTTCCAACTATTTGATAATGAAAAAAGAAATATTGATATTTGAGACAAAGATTGCTATCTGTCAAGGTTGTTGAGTGAAATATTGATATATAAAGCTGAGGTTTCTATCGATCATGATATTTGTTAAGGTATTTTTTGGTATTTGATTGTTATGCTGAGGTTATTTTCGGCTTGATTATCATATCGAGGTCATTGCCGACTTGATTATTGCGCTGAGGTTTTTTTCGACGGATACATGGTCCATGTGTGGTTTCCATGGGTTCCAGTCTGATTACATCAGCAGATATGTCTTGTAGGACACACATGCATCATGGTTATTTAACATTGCAACAAATTGGTTATATTTCATAGCATTCATTCTATTTCATATCATTCCTTTCTCGAATTTAATATATATTGTAAATGTGATGTATTGAATGATTTTAACCTTGTAATTTGTTGACACTGAACTATTGAAAGATTGTGGTACATATTGAATAACTTGAGCATTGTACATTATGAAGTTTGGACTACTGAGGCACTGTGACATGAGATTTTAATTGATTATATTGTCTATATTGTATATTGTTGGTCATTCCTGTGTGTAGGTTTTGTAGTTCGAAGGTATGTGGTTGGGATGGAAGGAGTGTTTAGTTCTTTGTTCTCATCCTATGATTAGATTTGCTTGTTGGGTACCTTGGTACTCCTCCATTAATCTTCTACATTTGTGTTTAGGTAAAGAGCCCAAATCCTGTTGATGTTCTTCTACATCTCCTTCTTGAGGACCGAGCTATTGACAGTTAAGAGGTAGTTGCTTGTTGCTCTAGCATACTCTCAAGACTGTTGAATGTTATTAATAGTTTTATTTTATTTGAGAGATAAATACGATACTTGTATTTTTTCTTATTGTTCTGATGTATTAAAGGCTTGTACCATGTGACAATAAATTTTGGGATGGTTTCTAGATTGGTTTAGTTGGACTTATGCTTAATGCCTTGTTTATATTAATGTCATGTTGATTTAGCTTTCGCATTATCTTATATTATGATATTGGGATCAATTCAAGCTGACTTATCATGATGGGATAAAGACAAGTGTCATCACCTTCTAAATCAGGTCGTGACACCATTACTCATCCTACTTGTTCGTAAATCAAGATTCAAAAATTCAAATTTTCACCAACTCGCACCCTCATTCCGTATATTATGATATTGTGATCAATCTTTCTAGATTGGTTTAGTTGGACTTATGCTTAATGCCTTGTTTATATTAATGTCATGTTGATTTAGCTTTCGCATTATCTTATATTATGATATTGGGATCAATTCAAGCTGACTTATCATGATGGGATAAAGACAAGTGTCATCACCTTCTAAATCAGGTCGTGACACCATTACTCATCCTACTTGTTCGTAAATCAAGATTCAAAAATTCAAATTTTCACCAACCCGCACCCCCATTCCAGTAGTTTCATTTACGGATCGTAAACACAACTTATAAATCACCCCTACACTTAATTAATTTTTCACCATAACTGATCCAATCCACGAGCCTTGTTGACGATCTGTGGTTTGAACCACGAGCTGTAAATAAGGCTCTACATTGGCCTAAAATTTCTAGCTTTTGTATTTTCTGCACTACTATAGTTTCTAACTTGCGGGGTCTTACACCCTCTCACTTGCGTTCGCAAAGTGTAGGTCGGTTGACCTACACATTCGTGAAAGGGAATCTGCATTCGTAGAGTGTTGGCCTCCGCATTCACATAAAGTCAAGTATGTTGTACTCAGTGTTCACGGAGGTAGTAACCGTGTTTGCAGAGATCAATTTACGCCTGAAATAGTATCTAATTTTAAATAATGGATTCAGCTAATTTCTCCATTTTTGGACTTTGGAAGCTTGATTTGGGCAATTTTCAAGTGATTTTTCATGGGAATTTCATTAGGTAAGCTATTTATAACTTATATCTCCATTTTTTTGTTGATTATTTCTTGATTTTAATATCAAATTTCGTGCTTTCAATGGGAGAAATTGGAGATTTTCATGAGCTCAAATTTTGACAAATTGGTGATATTGGGCTCATTTTAACTCCTTTTTTAAATTGTTTTCGCCATTAGTTTTCTAAAATCCTAAGGAATTCAAATTTTAACCTTGTTTTCTAGTATTGAATCTTTGGATTGTTTTACCTTTTTCTCCAAATTTTATGATTTTGGTGTTTTTAGCTTGGAAATTTAGTTGTGAATCATTATTTGACTAGATTATGATGCTTTGGAGTATCATCTAAAGAGAAAACCTCCAAGAGTTTTTTTACTAAGGAAAATGAATTTCTTAACCGTAGTTAAGTGTATTGAACCTTGTATTTATTATTTGTGTTTTTGGGGTAATGAAAATTTGAGAATGAGTGAATTATTCATGAAATGACTTAAGTAAATGCAACGGGATAATAAAATGGTTGTGATAGTATGTATAGCTTGACTCTTGATTCGGTATGTACTTGTTTGTGATATTAATCCTTGAATGGAGATTATGGATTAGTTACGTGATTCCGATTGTTGAGAATTGTGAATTACTTATATTTATTCAAGTGTTAAGCAATATTTCATGCTACTGTTGAAATGACTATTGAAGCCTTACAAATGTAATATTGAGAGTGTGTTGTATACTCTTCATGTTATGGTGAAATTGTTAAGGCATACTAGAGGAAATGTTGACTCTTTAATGAGTATGCTTGATTGATGATAAAAAGTGGATATTGTCACTTGATGATGATTCTATTATTGAAAGGATAATGAGGTTGGTTGCTCAATTATAGATTATATGAATTGTATGAACTCTTTGCATACTTTCATGCTTACTTAAATGTGATTATTATATGAAAACCACATATTGACGAGTCCCACTATTGATGAATAATCAAAGAGAAATGGATCTTGCAAAGTGTAACAAGAAAGAAAAAAAGTCAAAGGAAAATGGTTCTGGCTAGAAATGAATAATGAATACCAAAGAAAATGGGTTCAACAGATACATTGTCCATGTGAGGCCCCCATGGATTTCGATCCGAGGTGATCAGTGGAGGTGTATCATAGGACAGACATGCATAATGATTACTTGGCATTGCATTGTATTTACACTTCATTACATCCCATAATATTTTACTCCACCGTATCAATGTGGATATCTGTGTCAAGTGTGATATATTGATTAATTTTGTATTTATAAATATTGAAAAATAATTTGTGGTTTTATGGTATATTTGTATGGTCAAGATGTGTATTGTGTACGTTGATTTTTCTATGTGCAAGGTTGTAATTGTGGAGGTATGTGGTTGGGATGATAGGAGTACCTTTGCTCTTCATTACTTTATTTAGAGCTTAGACTTCATTTGTTGGGTACCATGTTGTTAGATATTCACCTGTTGCTTCTACACGTGTGTAGGTTTTGAGATTGGTACCTCCTATTTTCTTTATTTTCTATTTTCGATCGAACTCAAAGATAGTATGAGAGGTAGTAGCTAAGTCCTTTTCAACGAACCCTTTAAACTTCTATCTACTTATTGTGTTTGTTCTATTTGTGAATCAAAGATATTGAAATTTGTATTAATCTCCTTTTGAATTCAATTGTAATAGAGGCTTATACATGTGACACAAATATTGGGTTGGTTTTTAGATTGTGAATTATCTTTCTTTTATTGTTTATCCTTATATTTAAATTGTACTGTCGCGTTATTTTTAAGCATTACTTTGTTATATCTTATTTAGGTTGGCTTGCCTCGACGAGTTGAAGGCAAGTGACATTACATCCCATTTTGAGTCGTGACAATGCCTTCATATTATATTGTTCATAGAAATTTTATACTTTTTGTTTTTGTGATTAAATTAATTAACATTTACTAATTTAAAAAATATAAATTAATTATTTTTATAATATTAATTAAGAACACATATTTATTAATTAATAATGTATTTTAAAAGATGATATATGTCTTAAATATTTAATTTAATATCATTTATAAAGGTCTAACATAAATTTTAATTTTAGATAATTAATTTTTATTTTTAAAATTTAAAATAATCTAATGATTACATTGATACAACCAAACAATTCAACAAGTCATTATAATCACAAGATTGTGTAAATATTAGGCTAATAATTACGACCCTAACAATTGCACCAACTCCAACTAGTGAGTGACTTTCCAAACAGACCCTTAAACTTTCATTTACTGACTACAAAGCTAAGATTTTTTCAAATACCAATTTGTTGAGTACAAAATTTGATTTTGACGATATACATATTGAGACACATTTCTATCAACTTGTTGAAGGGCATTCCACACAATTTGCCATGCCGATTATCAATGAGACCCATATCTATCAAGTTAAAGTGTACTTGTCATCGTTGTTAAACTGATTGGATAGGCTTAAGTGTTGGATATTTTTGTCTTTTAAGTATTTATTAAATTTCTAGTCATTTGGCAAAATATAGTGTTAAAAAGTATTTTACTTTTAAGCTTAAAAAGTATTTAAAAAAAATTAAAGGTACTAAAAAAAATCAAAAGTCAACCTACTTTTGGGTTTTGGATTTTGATTTTTAAGTCATTTGAAAAAAACTTATTCAAACTCCTCTTTGTGTCTAAGTTACAAATTGTGTCAAGTTTAAGAAGCTATCGAGCTTATCTGGTGTATGCCCTCATAAAAGATATGAGATACTTGATAAAATAATCAAAAGTGCCTATAAATTGATCTGACCACCATCATTATTAAAAGTGTGTAATTTTGAGTAGGCACAAACACTTATTTTATTTCAAGACGACACTAATCACACAACTTCCAGGAGAAAAAACTTTATTTTAGAACTAGTGACATTGTTTTTGCTCTAACCCTAAAGCTAATGCTTATTCTGGGGTTGACAAATATACCAAGTGAACAAAGTTCAAAATTCAGAAAGAAAAAGAAAGTTCAAATGAACCTACTAAAAGATTCAAAAGTAAAAATACCATGTGGATGAAATATTCACCATCCCTCTCAAACTGTGTATGATTGTTGTATTGTTTCAATGTCAAGATTTTTCATTTTCACAACTGATTCAACATGCCCTTTCAGTGTGCGCAATTCCCTTAGCCTGCAAGATTGATATAATTAGACAAGCTCGATGGATTGAATTTCCTTCTCATTACAATATATTACAGGCAATGTCTCCTAGAATGTACTTATAAGTCGAAATGATCGTCTTTGAGAACCAAACAAAGGTAAATTGTGAACTTTCTGTTCTATTGATGAAGCACATGAATACCGTAGTGATTACTCTTCCACACAATTCATTTGAAATTAATACTCAATCCGGTCAGTTTTAGTATATCTAAAAAGGAATAACGCCCTTCCATATATCAAAATTATTTAAGTTTAAACTTTTCATTTGATCTTTAATGGCATGATTGTATAGCCACACAATAACATGTTCAAAACCACAAGTTCAAAAAAACTTGTGTCAAGTCAAACATATTCATAAAAATGAAATGGAGGAAAGATGATTTCTGGACTTCACAAGACTCATATGTGCATGCAAGTTTGACTTACCTTGCCATCTCAGCTCTTCGTCTTGCCTCCTCTGCTATTTGATTGAGATCAGCATGACTGCTGCGGTCTCCATAATGAGTCTCAGGTGGATGCAGTCCATGAAGGGTTCTCTGAGCCTGTGCCCATTTGCGCTCGCGTTCTTCCTTCCCAAAGTTCTTTTTCTTTGTAAATGCAATCTGCATAGGAGTTTCTTTTATAGGCCACTAGCATGATAGATGGATCTATGATTTTAAAATGAATGGTTTCAATAGTTAAAGTTTCAGATATATTTACTACTCATTTTGAAATTTTGGTGAATTTTCTCATATATACTCATGGTCTATACCAAAAATAGCTCAGTGGAAACACAGTATATGTAAAATATATACGCCCCTGACTAGAATGAGATAGTGTATTTCATACCCTTTGCTCGATAAGTAGATCCCAGGCCTTCCCGCTCAAGGCATATCTGATGGAGAACTTTAAGAAATCAAGTGGAATGTAAAACACAAGGTTATACAGCCAAACAACTCCTGCCCATCCCCATCCGATCCCTTCAATTGCTGCAAAACTCCAATTTGCATACACAGCGATAAGAGTAGCAACCTGCTTGCAATAAATATACTTGATCTGGATTCCAAGTTACTGATATGTAAAAGGTTGAGGGAAAGAGAAACAACTCACTAACCAGTTGGGCAAGAAGAAATGCTACCACAAGAAAAAGGCCCGGACGTTCAATAAATGACCAACTTCTAGATCGCGTCACAAAGATTAGCGCCTGACTGATGGTACTTACTTGTAGATATACTGCTGAGGCAAGCTTTTTGAAGTCGTCATGAGCAACACCTTTCTCCAGTGTTGCAACTCCAAAAACACGCTAGGAAGTAATGGAAGAGAAATTTTAAGTGTTTTTGATAACACACAGAAATGAGAGATATAAAACTGGCCTAATGGATGCTAATAATATCCAAGTACCAAACTATGAAAAACCCATGATGAAAGAAATGATCTCTAGCATGTGACACTGATAAATGTATTAGAAGAATAAGATGCAAATTGTAGAACAAAGCATAATTCCAATTACAGTCATAAGAAAGAATATCAAATAAAAAAGAAAAACCTGGAGAAGCATAAATTCAACCAATGCAAAGTTTTCTAGCTCTAAAATGCAAAAGTAAATGGGAGACAGAGACAACCCAGGTTCTCGATAAAATGTTTGTAAGTAAACGCCAAGCAAATAGATGAAAGTAAAAACGCACATGCAACTTGGTCAAGTCGAAAAGCAAGGAACATTTGAGGAGTTTTACTTGAAGTCTCTAATAATAAAGTAACTTTTTTTTACCGGAAAGAAGTCTGTTTCATATGCAGCCCAGAAGAAAATGACCGTCATCATTGCTAGATAACTACCAAGAAAAATTCCTGTTGCAAAAATTTCTGAAAGTTTCCAGCTGTCTGGCAGAGGCGAAGGTTTTACCCTGTCCTTCGATATTGTCATTATGGTGCCTGGCATGCCATATATGCATATATTAGAATGCAGCACTGTAATAGATCGAGTTAAACAGTAGAAGATGAAAGTGTTTTTTTGGACAAAAAGAAGAAAGCCTACCATCATTAAGGATTGCAATAATCAAGACCATGAAAGGTGGGAAATCAAATTTCCAAATCAGAGCAAGTAACATAAAGCCAAGCTGCCAAAATCAAATTAGAAGCTCATAAAACGGATAAAAGGGTCCCAATCTTGTCAGAAATGTGCTTAATATTCAGCTGCATGAGAAAAGTTTAAGCTAACAGAAACAACTCTAATACTAAACAAATGCTTACCACTATACGGATAGTAATGGAGACTGCATAAATCTGCACAAAATTTGAATGCATTAATCTAAACGAATAGCTATCTTAAACATCACATTAAGAAATGAGGTAGTCAAAAACAGGCAGAGACCATAGTCCATAGTGGTGATACTGGTTGCTGTTTTCATGTCCTTACTGGGTATAGTTGAATGCAAGGACCAAACTTGAACAATGTGGTACACAATTTATAATGATAAACGAGACTTGTAGCTAAAAGTTATGGATCTTTAAGGAAATGTCTACAGTAAATGGACTTGATATCTGATAAACACTACTCCCCCCACTTCAATTTGTTTGTCCTACTTTCCTTTTTACTCCATTTCAAAAAGAATACCTCTTTCCCTTTTTAGCAACTCCTTAATTCCAACTTTTCACATGATATGTTTAAGACTGCAAGATTAAAGGGCATTTTGGTACATTTGGCATATCTTTAATTTAATAACACATGATTTAAAGTCTTCTTTACTTTCTTAAACTCCATCCCAAGTCCAAATAGGACAAAACAAATTGAAACAGAGGGAGTAGTTTTTAATGCATTTATAGCAGCGGACTTAAGTTTACCGTGTAGTTTTTCATTCTCTGAAAGATTGCACGACTAGTTAGTACAGCACTAATAATGACACTCAGCCCAGGTTCTGTGAGGACTATATCAGAAGCACCGCGGGCAGCATCTGTTGCATCTGCAACTGCTATTCCAATGTCAGCTTTCTTTAAAGCAGGTGCATCATTCACGCCATCACCAGTCATGCCACATATGTGCTTTCTATTTTGTAAACGTTTCACAATTTCATATTTATGCTCTGCATGCCGATTAGTTTATGGATCAAGAAGAAGAAAAGCAGGATTACATAAAAAGGGAATTTTTTAGAAAACTAAAATGATTGAAAAAAGGATCTTTTAAAATCCTACTAGCCTAAATATTGCCTTCATCAGCATCAAAATTACTTACTCACCACTTTAAAATAAATCCTAAGTAACACCTAATAAAATATGTATTTACTGAAGAAAGAGGTAGAAGAATAGAATCATCAGTTTGTCTATAGAAAAATCATACCAGGAAAAACACCAGCAAAACCATCTGCTTTTTCAATCAGCTCATCAACAGGCATAGCTATAATGGACTCATCCTTGTCCTGACCCAGTAAAGAAGCAGCAGGATACATATTGTTTCCCATTCCTAAACGACGTCCTGTCTCCTTCCCAATTGCTAGCTGATCACCTGATGTGGAAGAGCTGGAGAGGGTTAGTAAAGGGTATTAGACCAGAAAGTCATTGTGAAAGATATTGAAAATTTTATCCCATTTAATGTACTGAGTGTCCCAAAATATTCCACCAATTCACAAAAGGAGGAAATCTATATTCTCAATGTTCAGATCAGAACATTGTTGCCGCAGCCCCTCCCTAAGTTGCTCGGACAGTGTCCAATATGGGTGTCGATCTAGAAGTCAGATCCTTCATGATCTAAATTTTAAGATTTGGCAGTAAAAGATCCACATATGGATACGGGTGCTGGGATTCGGCTAAATAAAAGTATTCCTAAATTATGGTGGACTATCTGGAAGTGAAGGAATGAATGAATTTTTGAGAGCAAGTTCAAATCTGTAATTTTATTAGGACATGGCTATTGCGAATGACATAGAGGTCACAATAGACTTCTTGAGTTCATTGCACATTCAACAGTGATGTTGAATTGTAAGTATCTTAAAGTACCTTCTGATTGCTGACTTTTTAAAACAAGTATTTTTCAATGATAAAAAGAAAATATGTGCCTAAATTACGATTTCACCCTATCTTTTGTTTTGACTGCAGAAAATCATTATATTTGTCTCGAATTTCTCTATCGATTTTGCTCAAAGTATCCAAAATTGTTTGACCATATCTGGTAAAAATCCCACACCTAAGACATGGGTGCGCCACCGAAAGTTAATATTATGAAGTCCAATCTGACATAAAGCATATTTTGACATCTTTCTCACATCTGCCCTCAGATATTTAACATGAGAATAGAGCTCTTGTACTTACTGAAGAATTCTAGCCTTAGAAGACAGATAATGTCCAAAGTACAAAGAAGTTACATGACAGGCAAAATATAGCAGTAGGCAAGGATGAACCTGAAGAGTAAATTTGTGTGATTTCTGTCTTTCTCATTCATTATTTAATTGCGTTATACTTCAAAATATCCAATGTTAGTTATCAGTGTACTAAATTCATCGGTATATGGTCCAACTAACTAGCGAAACAGATGAAAAATATTACAAAGATATACGCACCAGTGATCATTTTCACATTCACACCAAGATTTAAGGCCCTTCTTATTGTCTCTGCACTATCATGCCTTGGTGGATCAAAAAGAGGCATAAGACCAATAAATTGCCATGGACCTCCTGGAGACTCCTTTCTTCCTTCAGAAACTTCCTGAAAACATTATGGACATCCAGTTCAGAACAACAACACAGAAGACAATAGATGCAAAACAGTATGGACTGTCTAACCAAGAGATAGATACGAATACACACTACCTGATATGCTACTGCAAGAGAACGTAATCCTCGCTCAGCAAATTTATCGATGACAGCATGAACCTTGTGCTGTATCTCAGATTTATTGTGCGCAAGGTTCAAAATCTAGCAACCATGACAGAGAATTGGTAGTGCAAACTATCAAGATATAAATTCAGGAACAGTTAAAACTTAACCATTTACCTGTTCAGGGGCACCTTTGCTGACTCGATGCATTTTGCCTTCACTGTCAAGATATGTTAGAGCTGTACGCTTATCAGTTGGATTGAACGGAAGAAAATGAACCTCTTGAATTCCGGCTCTAGCCTTTTAAGGATACAGATTATTGAGTAGAAAGACAGAGATAAAAAAAATATAAGGATACTACTAATGAAAAACAGTTGCACACATTTATAAGTTGTGAGCACTAGCAAAGCAGCAATCAGCTGATTACCTCTTTAGGATCAGCCAACATCCCCACAATGGCAGCATCAATGGCATCTTGATTTTCCACCCGTGAAGCTCTAGCAGCCATTAGAACCACAGAATCAACATCTACCCCTTTTGCAAAGACCTACATTTTTAATAGATGCTTCATTAAGACATCAGAGGTATATTATATTTTAGTAACATGATGCTGTGGGGAGGGGGGGCGAGCTATCGACCTCAATCAGATTTTTGTCGACACTTAATTTGTTCAATGTTAAAGTTCCAGTTTTATCGCTGCACAGCACGTCCATGCCTGCCATTTCCTCAATGGCAGTCATTCTTTTTGTGATGGCACCCTGCAGCATTGATAAAGAAAATGACAAAAACATACCAAAATTCTCAAAATAACACAAATTTGGCAGAGAATAGGCCACTTAGACAACCAACCTGCTGAGATAAACGGTGGGAGCCAATTGCCATCGTTACAGATAAAACTGTTGGCATTGCAATAGGAATGCCTCCGATCAGAGCCTCCGATCAGAAGAACAAGCAAGTTGTCAATTCCAGGACGGTAGTCCCGGTGTTGAATAGGGTACATGACAATGATTTCGACGATCATCCCCACTGCAATTGAACAGATACAGAAGTTCCCTATTGCAGTCAAGACCTAAACAATGTAAATAGGCAAATTTCATTAACCAACAAAAGGAGGAAGCAGTACTTGTCAAGCAGAGAGGTTTGCCTCATGGAAATTGGAACTACGAAAGCCATTACTTGGGAAAAAGGAAATGCAATGAGATTAGCATAAAGTGAGCAACTCATGTCCCATCAGGTAGAGTGCGCACAACCAGCTCAGAAAGAAACAACAATGCCTATTGCGTCGTCTTGCAGAGAAGGAAATTAATAATCCATTAATATCTCAGTACTTGCAAATTGGAAGTTCAGAAAAAAATTTATATTACATAAATATTTCAGTACTTGCAAAATATGGAAGTTCAGTATTGCATGTACTGAACTTCATTATATGAAAGACTGATGAAATATTGAAAAATGTGTGGCGGAGCATTCCACAAAGTAATGGTTTCCACTCACACATCTTCATTTTTTTTTTCAAGTAAAATTCATGTCCAGACACAACTTCACTTAACTTCAAACAATATTTTATTCCACTTTGACCAAATATTATCCAAAAGCTGACCAAAATCAATGGATTGTTAGACCATAGTCCATACCTTCTGAAAATGTCCCACTTGGTTTGTGGAGTCCACAAGGTGGGCCGCCTTTCCAAAGAACGTATGCACACCTGTAGCAATGACCACTGCTTCAAGCTCACCTTGTTTGCATGTAGATCCTGAAAAAACTTCATCTCCAGGGCCTTTTGTCACGGGAAGAGACTCCCCTGTTAGAGCAGACTGCAAAGTCCAAATTAAAAGGAATAGACAAGAAGTTAAATCTAGGACGAACAAAGGATTAATTTCACGTGTAATCACTAGATTTTACACACTATAATAGCGAAGTCATGACACTATTTTGTGTCACACTAAAGGAATTAAACTTTACCCACTATAAGAATGAAGTAACAAAACTATTTTCTTGTGCCACAGTAAACTTGAGGTATATTTTGTCGTTATAGTGAGTAGAAGTTCAGTCAAATTTTCTGCTGTAGTGGGTATAGCTAATTATTTTCATGTGAGAAAAAAATACTGTTCGATTTTACAGATATGGTGAGTAAACTCAAGTGAATTTATTGTGACATAAATGTAAAATTAATAACAAGATAGATGGAACACTGGTAGTAAATGTTAACCTGGTCTATTTTCAATGGATCACCATCAAGTAGACGTGCATCGGCTGGGACTATATCCCCAAGTTTTACAGTGATTATATCACCTGGAACAAGAACAGCAGCATCTTCTTCACTCCATTTTCCATCTCGAAGCACCTGCCAATATTTCAATAAAGATGATTCATAGTGCAAGAAGAAGAAAAGATGCATACTTCATAAAAGACATGTTTATGCTGAAGAAAATGAGTTGTTGAAAAGAATGCCAAATGAAAGAAAATTCTAGTGTGTGGAATAGGACCAAATGAGTATAACGGAATTGCTGCGTTCTCAACTGCCAAAGAAATCTGAGATGCTTTGTAGACTGCTCATGAAGGTACTAGTCAAGACAAGAAGTCTAAAATAGACGGTATGAAATGGAGAATCTATAGAAGATATGCATATCTGGTTCTCGTCTATCTAAACCTGGGTGAGAATGTTCCCACAAGCAATCCAGTTCCAAAACTACTGAGTATACTTCCTAAGGCATGGAAAAGTAAAGTTGAATCTATACTGAAGCTCGTGATCTAGTCACTCCTACTATGGATGAATTGATCATAACATCTCTTGCAAAAAGTATGTTAAAAGGGGGAAATCAGGAATCTTTGTGAAAAATGCCCATAATCCAACAATTTTGAAGTTCATTCTTTTACTCACAGAAAGGGATTGAAATTAATCTGGGTATCCAAAGCTAACTTGTGATTGTTTTTGCAGGGGAAGGTGAGAAGAAAGTTTGGGAAGTGGTACATGAACAACGCTTGCTCAAGACACATGACAGGAATACGACATCTGTGAAGGTGTGAAGTGCCTAGCATCAGATCTGATCATGGCACAACATTTGCAAATTAAAAATTCCTAAAATAGTGTGTTGATCATGGCATAGACCAGAACAACTCTGCTCCCAAAACATCACAGCAAAATGGAGCTGTTGAAAGGAAGAACAGGACTCTCAAGACATGGAAAGGACCTCTAGTAGGATATGTTGATGCCATCTATGCTGGATTGCAGAAGCATCTCCAGAATGGCACATTTCCTAGGGCCTATTTGATCTCTCGGGCCACCCCAAAACTAGAAATGAGTGACAGAAGCAGAGTATGCGGCAGCCGCATCATGTTGCGCACAACTTCTTTGGATCAAGCAACAACTAGAAGACTATGGAGTGGTGACTCACTGCATACCTATCATGTGTGACAATACAACATGGCAGACAACCTGGTACATCACAAGAGAACCATACATATTGATGTTCTCATTTTCTCACAGACACTGTGGAAAAGGGACTATCTCTATGAAATTTTACACAAAACAGAGCATTAAGTTGCTGACATATTCACACATCGGGAATATTTTGAAAGAAATCGCTTGTACCTAGATTTTATTTGACAACACTGAAGTAGCCCCTATGATTAGCTGGTCAAATTAAAAGACTTGATTCATTACCAGAATATCGAACTAAGCTGTTGCAGGCACACACTCATGACACCACTCTGACAGGAACAACAAGGTGTGTTGATATTACTCTTAAGGGTCGTTTGATAGTGCAATTCACTTCAATCTTCTATACCAATAATCGTATCTCCAGTGTGATCATTTGTTTAAATGACAGTCAACCGTCACCCCTTCTCCATATTATTTCTCCAGTGCCTCATTCTCCATTTCATCTTCCATCACAATCCCCTCTGAGACCAGGTTCTGATGACAATCCAGCAGGGAACAGGGTCTACAACACTGGAAAAAACCAATCTCCACCTCTTTCATCAGTTGAAACGCAACCTAACACAATTACCAACTTAACACTACTTTGCACCCGTACGTTGGATGACAATTTGAAAATTAGCTTCAACTGCCTTTGGTGTTAGGGAAAATGTTTCTGATTTATTCTTAATATTTGAAAAAGATATTTAGATAGAGTCTAGCAAAATAATATACGGGCAAAATAGGGTGGGGGAGTGATGGTTATTGTATGGCAGGCACGGAATACAAAGTTTACCTTGCAACATGTTTTCTTTGTTTTAATTAGGAAAGTTATTTTAAATATTATGATCAATCAAACATAAAAATTATTAAGTAATGTTTTTGTAGAAATTTGTATGTATAACTTTGGGTTGGTGTTTTAATTACCTTTGCTTTGGGAGCAAGACGGGCCATGAGAGCAGCAGCAGCATTTCCAGCATTATTTTCCTCTACAAAGCTTATCGTCGAATTAATCAAAAGAAGACAAATGATCCCAACAAAATCTTGCCAATCAGGCGGCTTTCCCTGTTCCACAAAACAAAAAAGCAGTAAACATTATTTTCAACAACTTTTTCACCAATGAAAAAAATAAATAAAAGAAAGTTACCGGTCGCCCAATTAAGAGAAAAGACACACAATTAAGAAAGAAAAATGCATATTAATGCTTCAAAAAATTTATCTACTGCCTTCATTTAAAAAGAAAATGATCGAATTTGATTTGACACGAGATTTAAAAGAACAAAGAATTTTTTAAATTTTATAATTCTAAATTAAAGTTATATCTAATATTTCAAAATGTCCTTTAATTTTATGACTTTAAATATATCATGTGAAAAGTTAAATTAAAGTTTTATAACAAAAAAAAAAAAGTCATTCTTTTTTAATCAAATTAAAAAGAAAGTAAAATCATTCTTTTCTAATCAAACTAAAAAAGAAAGTAAGTTTTTCTTTTTTAAAGAAAGAAAATATAATAAAATTAGGCATGATTAAATTATATAAATATTCTTTAATACAGATTATTGTATAATAATTGTCAGACTCGTTTGCACTTTTTAGAGGCATAAATTGGAATGCTAAAAGGTAAAATTAAAAATTTGACTTTTTCAATATCTTTTATATGGTTAATTTGAAAGAATATCTTCAAAAGTATGTTGCATTACCAAAGCTTTTAGTTATTTATATTTGCTTCTAAGCTATTTTATTGATTTTAACATACGAAAATTTTATAACATTAAATAATTTTTACAATAGCTCAATATTGTATATGTTTGGCTAAAAATAAGCTTAGCCCATATGTGTTCAATTCAGAAAAAAAAAAAAAGATTTTACATGTAATGAAGCTCAATTTAAATCATCCGATATTGTAATTTGAACCAAAAAAATCAGTACAATGGAAATTATAAGAGGTTTCATGCATGTATTTGCTTAAATTTTTCTTTAAAAAAATCAACATATATAATATATTGTATACTAAGAAAAATCTTTCCTTTTTTAACTTTAAATACCGTTTTGCATTTTAATATTCTAGAAGTTATTAATAAGTGTTAAACTGATAGTATTTGTAAACAACCACCAGGCTTATTCAAAATTTATTTTTAAAAAAAACAAAAAAAAAAAAAAAAAAAAAAAAAAAAAAAAAAAAAAAAAAACTAAAATATGTATAAATTAATTTTTGACATTGGTTAAGATTCAGGCTTAGTACGGACCAAACGCCACTAGTATTGTATTAAAAATTTGTTTAAATTAACTTATTTTAAATTTAAAAAAAAAATTGAAAGTTTTTAGAAAAAAACATAAAATACTTAAACACTTTTTTAAGGCTAAAATATAGTATAAAAGTAATTCAAAACCAAAATTCGACTTTTAGCTTTAAAAAATCAATGAAAATACTCTCAACTTATAATTTTCAGTTTTTAATTTATGAAGAATTTTTAAAAAGCCAGAGAGATCTAAGAAATAAAGCAGAAGAAGAGACTGACTCCTCCATTGGCAAGACAAATGGCCATAATTGCTGCAGCTTCCATGACCCATGATAGTGGATTCCACATAAATCCTATAAATTTGAGGAATTTACTTTCCTGCATTTTCTCAACAATTCAGTCACACTGCTTTTTATTATTTACATAATAAATACCAAAAATACAGAGAGAAATATGCCTACATGCTTTTCCTCAAGCTTATTATAACCAAAAATTTCAAGTCTCCTTTGAGCATCTTCGTGAGTAAGCCCCTCTCTGTTACACCTTAGATTATGGAAAACCTCCTCTAATGGTATGCTTTCCTGTTCACACAAACAATAATATAAACTCCTTATCAAAACACACGCATTTGGCCATAAAATTTTGAATTTCTAAAGTTCAAAAAATTGAACACAAGTATTATATATATATATATATATATATATATATATATATATATATATATTTTACATGAAATTACTCATAAGAAATAAAAAAAACACGATTAATTTTCACTTGAAAAATAAAAATTATTTTTAAATTTTTTTTAATAAAATATGATGAAATGCTTGAACCATTTAAAAAGGGTACCCAACTCATGATATCCAAAATCATATAAAAGAAAAGGAAAAATAATTTGAATCCCAAACTAGTATGATCAGATCACTCCGTTCTGTTATGCTTAGCAGGTGAATTTTGCATAATCGAAGAAAAGTGTTATCGTAAATTGACAATCAATGTAAAATAATCAACAACAACGGGAAAAAAAAAAACAGAGTATGCCACCATCCTCATGATAACTTTTTTTTAGGAAAACTCGATTCATAGGCCTCTTTCCTTGGAAAACAAAAGGGTTGTCATGACTCAAATTTGAAGCTTTCATTTCAATGAATTGGCGAAATAAAAATAAAGAGTGAGAGTATTTACCAAATCAACAGCCTCCTTTTTGAGAGCCTCCAGAACTTCATCTTTATCTGCCATTCTTACCACTTTCCTACAATAAACTTTAAATGATTCAGCAACCAAAAATTATGGAAGCAGCATATATAAGATGATATGGATGGATATATCAAATCTCACCTAGAATAAAAATGAAGTGAGAAGAAGTAAAGTCTAAAGGTGATTAGGATGAATATTGTTTCAGGTCAAGTGAACAAAAATGCTGCACTTGGCAGCTACTCTGTTTTAGTTATACCTAAAAAGTTCTCTCAGTGGAGTCTTTTCGTACTCGAATTTGCAACATAAGGAAGAATAACAAAGTTTTCTAGTCTTCAAAATTTTCATCGTTCATTTTCTCCTTGTGGATGTTTGTAATTGGTGCAAGTGTAATTGCTTGTGAATTTCTTGTTGCCTTTTATTTCATTACTTTTTACATTATCTGCCCTTATATACTCTGATAAATTTGAACTAGTTTTGAGTCAATTTTCTATTTTCAACTGGAAGTATATTAGACATTTAATCATGTTTCACTAATTTGTTCTCTCTCTATTCTTCTATATGTATTTGTTTTAAAATTTAAACCTCCAATATTTCGCTTCTTTCAGGAGCTAATTATTTTTAGGTATTAGCATTAATTTTTTTTTAAAAAAAAAAACTTAACTAGTGAAATCGAAC